>ML252766.1:0-72356 GCA_005239495.1 Nicotiana undulata | reverse complement strand
CCGCCGGCAACCGGCGTCTTTGAGGATTCCTTTTGTAGAGCGGTTTCAAACTCAGCCAACGCCCTCCTTATAGACTCGCCAAGCTTGACGAGTGACGTCAACGCCTGAGATCGGATAACTGATTCTGATTCGAAAGAAAATATAACTTCAATCTCCGGCCAGTGTTCGGCAATGGCGGTGTACATATCGAGCAGACGGAACACTTTTTCCGGCGACTTCTTGCTATTTCTCGCCACATTTTCTGGAAAACTAAACAGAATCATGGCTCCGTCTTTTGAAATTTCAGTAAAACACGACTCTCTTATTGCATCGTTGGATGCAAAGACGTGATCGCATAGAATTCTCTCTCCGTTGAATAATGTTTTCATAGCTACATCCACGGCGTTAAGCCAATCCTTGATCCTCATATCCACAACTTCCCAATCCATTTTATGAACTTGCGATGAGCTCAATTTCTCAACTCCGAGTCTATAAATGCCTTCATCAATGATCGATTTACGTATAACTTTGTAAATCTTCAAGCACTCTTTGGCATAGCCAGAAGAGATCATACACTCCGCTATCAGTCTCAAATCCGCCATTACAATAGTAGAAAAATCCTCAACTTCAGAAATAGACTCACCGCCAATTACACGATCATCGTCATCCTCAACGTCGAATTCAGAAATACTCGAAACAGTCGAAGTACGGGAAGAGACAGTGGAAATGGATTCAGGATCCAAATGAGCTCTATTTATTGAAAGAATCTGGTAAAATTCCTTTTGAAGTCGTTTCATTGCAATTTGCATTAGAGATTGAGCACGCACGAGCTTATCCGATCTCGAATTTTCAGTTGAGTGAAAGTGCATAGCCTTCTGTAGATTATGCACACACTTGATAAAATCCTTGGCTTCTCTTCTATTCTCATAGAACAGAGAAGTCACCTTGGCAAAGGTAGTGGTGTCTGAGTCCCACTTCATGATCATCGGCTCCGCCATCTCCAGTGTTCGATCAATCACCGCTTCTGAAAAACTCGGGCGAGAAGGCGAAAACGAGAAACGCGAAGGGGAAGAGAATTGGGAAGTAGATGGAGAAGTACTATCAGTTGTTGAATGTTTAGGTGAAAACCAATTAAGAGTTCTCATTCCTTTTCTCGGCATCGTCTTCGGTTTACAGAAATTATACAAAAATTTTGATATGGTTTTTGATGAAGAAAAAAGAGTACAGTTATTTGATTGAAGTTTTGATATGGATTTTCATGGCGGTTGAGGGGATATATATAGAGAGAAAACTAAGGCGCGTAGTGGGTATTAGACTTTTGAGAGTATGTTGAGTTAGCAATAAACACACGAGGAGTGTTTGACTCTCACGCATAACATGGCTTACACGTAGGATTTAGTGAGGAGTTTGAATTATTCTTATTAAATTAATTATATTCAAATTAAAAGGTTTTATTCACACACGTTTCTTGAATAACAAGGAGTTTGATTATTCATAATCATAGTTATAGTCCCAATTCATTGTATTTAAGTTTAAGAAATTGGAAAGAACTAGAAATTACCTCAACTTATAATATATATACATATATTTTAAAAAGGAATAATATCTTTTGACATTATATTCACCTATGTGAAGATAAAATAAATCCGTGTGAGATATAGGTACACACGTGTCATTTATTATAGTATTGCTACTGCACATGATTAAGTTAAAGATTAAATAAATATTTAAAAGTCAAAGAAATATATAGAATGGTTTACTCGGGAATTGATATTCAATTGCATATTTTTACACGTGAGATAAAATAACTCTATTCGTCCCGAAATATTTGATTTTTGAATTGCTTCATAATAAATTCCCACCAACATTTGTACATGTCTTCTTTCATTTTACTATGTGAGAAAAGTTTCTCTCAGCTCTAAGACTAATATTTTCTATAGTTTCTGAATTTCTATTAAAAAAATATTTGGTAACGCGAATTAACGTAACAAAAATTGGTCAAGTTGAGTATTGATAAATGTACCAAACAAATTGGAGCTGAATTATTTTATGCAACTCTTACTGCAAGTCCTTTTATTTAAGCTATATTGTACTTTATTTTAGTCATATTATATTGTTAAGGATGAAAATAAAATTAGAAAAATGTTAACAAAGTTGATAACAGTAATAAACCAAACTAATTATTTGAAAACTACAAATGAATGATAACTGATTTGTCTTTTTTACAATATGAAAAAAGTCAAGCAGCTTCCATTTTCGACGCAAGCCGTTATCTGAGAAAAAACAAAGTTAAAAAAAAGGCACGACCAAAACATGCTTATCAATATCATATAGTATCAAAAGTCGTTATACCAGACGTTATTAGGAGAACACATCTTTTTTGACTACCAACTTTCTCTTTACGAGTATCATCTTATTTCTCTGTATCTCTTTGTCATTATATTTTCAAAAATATAAGTGTATATGGGTGAAATAAGGGTTAACGCACACACTGATTTCCCAATGGTTTAAACGAAGTAAGAGTATGAATATACGAGCTCGAAATTCAAGCGGGGAACTCTTTGTATCGAGGCTCAAATGGAGTGTTTGCCATCGGACCTGATAAAACAATGCACCCCCGGACTTGGTAAAAATTACAGGGGCGTCTTATTTGATCGTCTTCTTTTAATTTATACCCGTTTTGTTTTCTGTTTGCATTTGTACGCATTTTTTGTTAAAAGTATTTTTAAAGACGATTTTGTCCTTCGAGACTATTGACAAAATTATAGACTAATTATTTGAAAACTACAAATAAATGATAACAAATCACATACGAGGGGCGTTGTAGGACGGGAATATTTCTTCAGTCTTATCCGTCTTTTTTAAAATATGAAAAAAGTCAATAGATGCTTTGATTTTCGACGTGAGCCGTTATATGAGAAAAAACAAAGTTAAAAATAAGGCATGACGAAAACATGCTTATCATATAGAATCAAAACATCTCTTCATACTACTAACTTTTTCTTTACGAGTATAATCTCCTTTCTATTTGTTTCTCGGTTGCTCTGATGGTAAGCACCCTCCACTTCTAATTAAGAGGTTGTAAGTTCGAGTCACTCCAAGAGTAAGGTGGGGATTTTTTGGAGGGAAGGATGCCGAGGGTCTTTTGAAAATAGCCTCTCTACCCTAAGGTAGGGGTAAGGTTAAGGTCTGCTTACACACTACCCTCCCCAAACCTCACTTGTGAGATTATACTGGGTGGTTGTTGTTGTTGTTGTTGTTATTTGTTTCTCTTTGTCGTTAAACTTTTAATATAATTGTACACGGGTGAAATCGGCGTTAAAGCACACCCCGATTTCCCGGCGGTTCAAACGAAGTTAGAGTATGAATATACAAGATCGAAATCGAAGTTGGGAACTCTTTGTATCGAGGCCCGAACGGAGTACTCGCCATCAGACCTGATAAAACGATGCACCTCGGACTTGGGACGAGTTCTAAGAGTTCGGGAAGCGCAACGAACGGTTGTAGGCAACAGATAGAGGTTTGTGATACCCGGAACCAACCGGATATCACGGCACGGATCTCGCTCGATGGTGGTTACGGATCAGTAATTAACGAGAGAGGAAGATTTTCCCCTTTTTAGACTTGTACTAGGTATGAAACTCTCCTACTATATAAAGGAGAAGCTTTTTCTTTGACAACACACATTGTAACACACAAAAGAGCCAATACAAATTTAATTTTCTGTTTTCTAGCTATTGCAAAGTTCTTAGTTTATTATTGTTCTTCATGCACAATTGGCTCCGAACCGAGGGTCCGATCGATGGCAAAACTATTGTCTAGCCTAAATACGAGCTCAGCCGTAACATCATGATTGGTTTGATTATTCATTTTATCCTTAACTCGTTTATCTAACATTCTTGATTATTTGTGTTGAATCAATCCACATATCCTTAAAACCGTGTACAAATTTCATTGTTATCCGTTTTTAGGATAAACAATTTGGCGCTCACCGTGGGGCTAAGGATAATAGTTGTGATTTTGAGACAAATCTCCATTATACACTCTATTTTACTCTTGTTCTTTAAAGTCTTAATTTCGGGTCAGTTTAATAATGTCAAATTCTCAATCTATCCACCTGAACGTTGACGCTAAGTTTGGCCATCATGGCCAAAACAAAAATTTGGTACCTAGCAACTAGGTGCCTCCTGCTTATCCCAACAGGGTCCCAGTTGCCGACCCAATCAATGGTGACTCACAGGGGCCCATCGACGTCAACCTGCTAACCGATCCCGGGAAAAACGTTCGTGGAGGACCCCAACCAACGACTCGAGAAGCTCCCGAAGGCAAAGGCGAAGGGGTTAGCCTACGGTTAATATTCGAAATGTTGTAGGCTCAACAGGCGGCGATAGCGCAACTGCAAAATCAAAGTCCCTCAGCAGAGTTGAGCCTGAACCGTCCCGGGATAACATGCGAAGAAATGAGAAGATCCCGAGAGACCAGGTGAAGCTGAGTCCGGGGTCAGTCCCCAAGTAATGAAAATGCTTGAAGCATTAACGAAGCGGGCGGAATCGGGTGAAAAGAAAATTGAGGCCAATGGCAAGAAGGTGGAAACATAAAATTCCAGGATCGACCAAATCCCTGGAGCACCCCCGATATTGAAGAGGCGGAATTTCAAGAAGTTTATCCAGAAGCCTTTTCCTCTGAGCGCGGCACCAACAACGATCCCTAAGAGGTTTCGTATGCCTGCCATTCCAAAATATAACAAAACTACAGATACGAATGAGCATGTAACCTCCTATACATGCGCAATTAAAGGAAACGACTTGGAAGATGATGAAATCGAGTTGGTGTTACTAAAGAAGTTCTAGGAAACCTATTTTTAAAGGAGCAAATGATATGTTACCACAACTTACCCCCAAATTCCATTGACTCATTTGATATGCTTGCAGATGATTTTGTAAAGGCCCATGCCAGGGCTATCAAGGTCGAGACCAGAAAGTCGGACCTTTTCAAGGTTAAACAAAGAGACAACGAGATAATCAGGGAATTGTATCGAGGTTCCAGATGGAACAGGTGGACCTACGTCCGACCGCAGATGATTGGTCCATTTAAGCATTCATCCAAAGACTTAACCCACGAAGCTCCTAGGCTTCACAACAGCTAAAAACAAGCTTGGTAGAATACCCGGCGGTAACTTGGTCCGACGTCCATAATAGGTACCAATCGATGATTAGAGTCAAGGACGATCAACTCGAAGCCCCTTCAGGATATGTTTACCCCATCAGGGACGACGACAGGTCTAAGAGAGCCATCAATCATAAGCCAAGACCGGTGCAAGATCGATACCAATCATACAGCGTGGACCGAAAGGGAAATGGGTCCGGGCGTCAGCCCACAAGGAACAAAAAGGGAGGCCATCAAGGGCCTAGTAGCCGAGGTCTAATGAGAAAAAATGGTTTCGATAAACCGCTCGGGGGTAGAGAAGTACCAATACTGTCTTAACGCAACTTCAACATAGATGCGACCAGCACCGTATCAGCCATCGGGCGTATTAAGGAATTCAAGTGGTCCCAATCGTTGTAGTCTGACCCTGCCCAAATATATCCCAACTTGATGTGTGAGTATCATGTCTTTCATGGCCACATGACCGAGGATTGCTGACAATTGAGAGAAGAAGTTGCTCGGTTGTTCAATAACGGGCACCTCTGAGAATTTCTGAGAGATCGAGCCAAAAAACACTTCAGGAACAAAGACACCAATAAATAGGCCGAACAAAAGAAGCCGCATCACGTCATCAACATGATCATTGGAGGGGTCGATATACCTCAAGGAATGATGGTGTAATAAAGTATCTATCACAAGGGAAAAATGTACCCGAGATTATGTCTCGGAGGGAGTCATCTCGTTCAACGACGAGGATGCCGAGGGCCTCGTGCAACCATACAATGATACACTGGTAATATCTGCACTTATCAATAAATCTCGAGTTAAACGTGTATTGATTGATCCAGGTAGCTCGGCCAACATCATCATATCGAGGGTCGTAAAGTAGTTGGGATTACAAGACAAAATAATGTTGGCTGTCCAGGCGTTGAACAGATTTAACATGGCATGCGAAACCACTAAAGGGGAGATAACCCTGCTACTGAACACTGCCAGGACGATCCAAAAGACAATTTTTACGTGATCGAGTGGGACATGAGGTACAACGTCCAATGTTCGCAGTCGATGAGGTAATCTCGGTGCCCGTGGTTTCGACATCAAGGAACATGGAGACGACCAGATTGGAAGAACTTAAATAGCGATCACTGATGACGAACCCAACCAAACAGGATGAGTGAGGAGGAGACGAGGGGATCATTACTAAGTTCCGTGATCGTTCATAGCTCCTGATGATACTGACGCCACTAAATCGACAGTAGAGGAGTTGGATCAAGTCATATTGATTGAAAACCTACTAGATCGAAGGTTACTTGGGCACGTGGTTAACTCCCGACCTATGGAAAAAAATCATTGTATTTATTAAAGCTAACATAGCTGTTTCGCTTGGTCCCTTCTTGAAATGATAGGGATCCCCCTGGAAGTAACCACTTATAACCTGATCTTGGACCCGAAGTTCCATCTGGTTAAATAGAAGAGGAGAGCACATTCCAAGGTCAAGCATGCATTCATTAAGGACGAGGTATCTAAACTCCTTAAAATAAGGTCCATTTAGGAATTTAAATACCCGAACTGGTTAGCCAACGTAGTGGTAGTGCCTAAAAAAGGAAATAAGCTAAGAATGTGTATAAATTACAAAAATCTAAACAAGACATGCCCCAAGGATTCTTTTCTTGTGCTTAAAATCTATCGGATGATGTCGCTCATGAGATACTCAGCTTTCTTGATGCCTATTCCTAGTACAACCAAATTCGGATGGACCCGGACGATCAAGAAAAGACTTCTTTTATCACTAAATTTGGCACCTACTGTTATAACGTAATAACGTTCGAGTTAAAGAATGCCAGTGCCACCTATCAATGCCTAGTAAACCCGATATTCGAAAAACAAATAGGAAAATCAATGGAAGTTTATATTGACGACATGTTAGTCAAGTCAATATGTAGAAATACAATATGAAGCTGAACCTAGAGAACTGCGCATTCAGGTTTGGATTGGGAAAATTCCTCGGGTTCATGGTATCCAATTGAGGGATCGATATCAATATCGAAAAAATAAAAGCCATAAAGGACATCACTGTGGTGGACAACATCAAGGTCGTTCAGAGGCTGACAGGGCATATATCCGCCCCGGACCGGTTCATATTGTGGTCCTCGCACAAAAGCCATTGGTTCTTCTCATTGTTAAAGAAGAAGAATAACTTTTCCTGGACCCCAAAATACCAACAAGCTTTGGAAGAGCTCAAACGGTACTTATCGAGTCCACTGCAACACACTCCGAAGATAGACGAACAATTGTACCTTTACTTGGTAGTTTTCGAGGTGGCGGTAAGTGGAGTCTTAGTTCGCGAGGAAGAAGGTACACAATTTCCTATTTACTATGTCAATAAAACTCTAGGCGAGGCCGAAACAAGGTATCCTTACCTGGAAAAATTGGCACTCGCTTTGCTAAGCGCCTCCAGAAAGCTAAAGTTGTACTTTCAACCACCCCATATGCGTCATAACTTCTTACCCGATGAGAAACGTCATACACAAACCCGAGCTATTGGGCCGATTGGATAAATGGGACACTGAAATTAGCGGGTACAATATCGAGTATGGACCCTGAACCGCCATAAAATCTCAACTTTTGGCAGACTTTGTGGCGGAATTTACGCCGGCCTTAATACCCAGAGTCGAGAGGAAATTGTTGTTGTCCTATAGGACCACTTTGGGAATTTGGACCCTTTCTACGAATGAGGCCTCAAGCGCGAAGGGGTCCGGTCTCGGCATCGTATTAAAAATGCCCACCGGAAATGTAATTAGGCAGTCTATTAGAACTGTGAAATTGACTAACAATGAAGCCGAGTGTGAGTCCATGATTCCAGGTCTAGAGTTGGCTAAAAGCCTTGGGACCGAGGTGATCGAAGACAAATGCGACTCCCTCCTCGTGGTAAACCAAGTCAACAGAACGTTCGAAGTAAAAGAAGAACGAATGCGAAGGTACTTGGACAAATTACAGGTAACGCTGCATCAACTCAAGGAATGGACCCTGCAGCACATGCTCTGAGATCGAAATAGCGAGGTTGATGCTTTCGCTAACTTGGGGTCGTCAGTCAATGATGATGAATTCAGTTCGGAACGGCAGTGCAGCTCATGAAATCGGTGATAGAAAATGGCCATGCCGAAGTACACTCAATAAGTCTAACTTGGGATTAGAGGAACATGTATATTGATTACTTGAAGACCGGAAAATTGCCTCCGAATCCCAAGGAATAGAGAGCCATGCATACCAAGGATGCCAGATTTATCTTGGTTGAAGGGGCACTATTCACGAGAACTTTTGAGGCCCCTCTAACCAGGTGCTTTGGTCCGTGAGACACTGAATATGCCCTAAGAGAAGTTCATGCGGGTACTAGCGAAAATCATTCAGGGGAAAAATTGTTGGTTCAAAAATTGATTAGGGCCGGTTATTACTGGACCGAGATGGAGGATGTGAAGGACTTCATTCGAAAATGCGATCACTTCAAGAGACACGCTCCGATGATCCATCAACCAGGAAAAATGCTCCACTCGGCTTTGTCCCCATGGCCGTTTATGAAGTAGGGTAATGGACATTGTCGGTCCCCTACCATGGGCACTTGGTAAAGCACAATTTATACTATTCATGACTGATTAATTTTCCAAATGGGTCGAGGCTCAAGAATTCGAAATATTTCGGGAGAAAGAAGTCATTTACTTCATCTGGGACCACATAATATGTCAATTCAGAATACCGGCCGAGGTCATTTGCAATAATGGAAAATAATTCATGTGCATCAAGGTAAGTAAATCTTTCGAAGATCACAAGTCAAGAACATATTATCAACACCTTATCAACCTAGTGGGAACGGATAGGAGAAGTCAACAAACAAGGCCATACTCCAAAACCTGAAAAAGAGGTTTATCGGTGCGAAAGGAAAATGGAAGGAGATCCTGCAAAATCCTATGGGTGTACCGTACAACTTCAAAATCTAGTACCCGGGTCACCCGGTTGTCATTGGTCTACGGAGCCGAAACCATAAAACTGGCCGAGGTGGGGGAAACAATCCTCAGGTTCCAATATGTTATAGAAAATCCAAACGGCGAGGCCATGATCACGAGCCTGGAACTATTGGATGAAAGGCGGGAGGCCGCCCTATTCAATTGGCCGCCCAAAAGCAACAAATAGAAAGGTATTACAACTGAAGAGCCAACATCCGACACTTTCAAGTCGGGGACTTGTTATCGAGGAAAGTAACATTACACACCAGTAACCTGAACAAATAGAAAATAGGACCGAACAAGGAAGGACCATATCGAGTTGTCGAAATAACTGGCAAAGGATCGTACAAACTCAAAGCAGGATACAACGTACAACTACCGAACAACTAGAACGTGGCACACTTAAAGCAGTATTACTGCTAAGCTACACAATCAATTACTATTTAATCATGTTATGAATCCGATTAACATTTGTAATTAAACGAGCAAGGATAGATATGATTATTAGGTCTGAAAGCACGCGTTGCACTCTTTTTCCCTTGAACCGGTTTTGTCCCAAAATAGGTTATTCAACAAGGTTTTTAATGAGGCAATAGTGAAACGCGCTAACTTAGATTCGAAGATCTGTTTTAAACTGGACTCCATGATCGTTCACTTCATATCAACAGTATCCGAGCCCTTACAAGTTCAGCCTCGAATACTAGGGACAATACTCTCAGATTAAGGTTCTTAGAAAAGAAACTTTGTATGCTAAAAGTTAATTCTCGGTGGTTAGGATTCATTGTAAGGGCCAAACAGCCGTATGAATCGTGCTCACATAGTCCACTCTAGCCACGACTTTTATGCACTTTCGATCATGTACTTTGCACACTGGGAAATGAAAGAAAGTCCCGCTTTGTTGTGATGCACTTTTTGCTTCTTCGACTCCGGATCCTAGAGCCCACAGGCTACCCCTACTCGAGGACTATCGAGCCCATAGGCTACCCTAACTCGGGGACTATCGAGCCAAAAGGCTATCCCTACTTAGGCGGTGCCCAAATACTAAAGGCTACGCCACCCTAAAAACGACTCGGAGACGTCTGAAGCTTGTAATTACAAAGTAAGGCCTTTTACAAGAACTCGAAACCTGATAAAAGGTTACCCTAAACAAAAGCATCATCTAAAAACACTTAAGCATCTTGGGAACTTCCGGTCATACCGAGGTTTCGAAGCCACAAGCAAACAAAGTAGTATCGAAATCGGGCTCCGTTCGGACTTCCGAAAAACGAATGCCCCATAACTATATTTGATTATATGCTAAGGTATCAAAAATATTACATGAGCATAAATTGCAAAAAGATGATGGAAAAAGTAAAGACACGATATTGCCAGAAGGGAAGATTTCATATATATATATATATATATATATATATATATATATGTGTGTGTGTGTGTGTGTGTGTGTGTGTGTTCCGAAATATATTTACAAATACCCAATAAAAAAGCCTCAAAATAAACAAAAAAATATACACAAGGGAAAATAAAAACTAAAAAGGTACTAAGGCATCTACGCCTTTTCACCGGGGCCCGACTCGTCGCCAGAACTGTCAGAGCCCTCAAATCCCTCGGAACCCTTGGAGCCTTTGTTACCCTCAGGCTCGTGGATCTCCTTTGCCTCAGCTCCGAGCTTCTTAGCTTCCTCCATCTCCGCAGATAGGTCGAAACTTTGAGCAGGGATCTCTTCGAGGGTCTCCCTTCAGGACAGTTGCTTCACGTATTTAACCTTTGTCTTTAAGCGGGTCTCGTCTGCCTCCACATTGGCCTTGTATTGGGCCACCATTTCTTAAGCATCAGCGGAGGTTGGGTCCAACTTGGACTTCAGGGCCTCATATTTTCTTTCGAGGGCATCCCGTTTTGCGACGACCGAGCTCAGTTGTGCTCGGAGATCATCATTCAGTTGATACCACTTACAAGCTTTGTCCTTCGCCACTCGGAGTTAATTCGCAACCGACGCCAGCTACGCCTTCGCAGTTTCCTTCTCCGAAGCCAGCAGGTCCATCATTCCCTTCCACTCTTTGTCCATGGCCTTAACCTTGTTCATCTCGGTTCGGAGATGGTCGACCAGGTCGATCTTCTGTTGAACCTGCAAGGTTGTCTTGTTAGTCACCATGACTAGCTCTTCATTTTTAGCTTCAAAGACCTTTACCTTCTTAACCAGGTCGACATGTTCCCACTTCAGGGTTGAGGCCTACTTCTAAGCATTGTCCAGCTCGGTCTGAAGTTCTTTGAGGGCCTCATCTTAATGCTCAATGAGAAGCTTGTACATGTCCTTCTTCCAGGCCTGCTCTTTGAGCTCGAAATCGAGCTTGCTGATTTCCAAGCGGCACCGAAGGAAGCCCTTATGATGAATCATTGAGGCCTATAAAACAACGAAAGTAGTAAGATACATCAAAACTTAAGTGGAATTCATAAAGGGGTGTAAAAGTGTTGGCGTCTTACCAGATTCAGCGCCTGCTGTGCCTCATTGAAAAGACTTGACATGCCCACCTCAATCATCTTTGCCTGGTCCTCTTCGGTCACCAGGCATCGGAGGTAGTTGGCTACTCTCACTAGAGTGGATAGGACCCGAGCATTCTTTGGGACAACAAGAATGACTATTCTCTTACGTCCAGGGTCCACGCTCGGTGCAGGAAATTGCTTCACCAGTTTTGGGCTTGAATTCGGCCCGCCGTCTCCCAAGGCGCTTCCTTCTTTGGGATCTCCAGGTGGCCGAACCCTGAAAATTCCTCTAAATGTAGACATGTCCATGCCACCGAAAAAGGAGTTGAGGGAGTCAACTAAACCCTGCACTCCCTCACTTGATTTTTATTTGCCCGCTTGGGCCTTCTCGAGCATGAACTAGGTATAGGAGGGAGACTCTACGATGTCAATGACATTGCTCACCTCTATAGGAATGGGAGCGGCTTCCTAGGAGGTCACAACCTCCATCTCCCCCTCAGGTTTCTGATCTTGAAGGGGATCGGCCTCATGGCCCCCTTTCTCGGTCGTCGTCTGCTCCCTAGTGGGGGTCGATCCATGGACGACGAAGATGTTGTCCTCTCGTGCTCATCCCTGATCCGGTAGAGATAGACATGGTCCGGTGCCCTTGACTTGGTATTCTTCTTGGGCTTCCAGGACCGCGTGGCCGCCCTCTTCTTCCTCTTCCCCTCGGGGTTCGAAGAACCCGAGGACTTTCTCTTTTTCTTCTTCTACCTCTTCGCGACAGCCCCGTGCTGTCCCGAGGCAGAGGGATCGGCAGGAAAAGATGGATCCTAATCCTCATAAAGCGGCCTAAGTTTAGTGGTCTTAGGAAGGCCTGCAAGACAAAGGGAAAATATAACACTATGTAAGTTAAAAGCATGATGGTAACAATCTCGGGAAAAATCTCACCATGAGAACGGGCCACCCATCTGCCCTTCAAATTATTGCGCCATACGCGCTCATAGTAGTTCATCTGCTTACAGTTCCCCTAGATCCATTCCTTGAATCGAGGGATTGCATTTGCAACTCGGCAACGACTGCAAGACCACAAACACAAATTATGAGAAAAAGAAATAAAAGGAAAGAAATACCCAAGAAAGACTATACTTATGGGATGTGTTCCACTCCTCGGGGAATGACATAAACTCGGGGGATGGGGGGATCTGGTCTTCGGCTTTCACCCGAACGAACTGCCCCTGCCAACCTCAGTCTCGATCCTCTTCAATACTCAAAAATGGATCCTTGCTTGCATGGAGGACGAGCTTGATTAGTCCCCCTGGGAAGATTCAGGGACTGTACAAAAAAAGTAGGTGGTCGAGGGTGAATCGACGAGTCTCGATGTTGTTTAGGAACTAGCTCAAAAGTATCACAGTCCTCTAGAAGGATGAGTGGATTTTCCCAATACACACCTCGTATGTTTTACAAAAAGAAAGAACTACGGGATCCACAAGGGCGAGCGTGAAGGGGTAAATATAAACACTCAGATACCCCTTCATGTGAGTAGTTATATCTTGTTGGGCCATGAAAGTACCACATCCTTACCCTCCCACTTACAATCCGCTCGGACTACGAATAGGGTTTATTCGGTGAAAGAGCTTATGTATCTCGATGCTCCCTCACCCTAGTCTTGTTGGTTAGAGGCCTTCTCGACCTTAAAGTCATCCCCGATTAAACAGCCCCTGGGTATAACGCTTTTCAGTAGGGGGGAGGCTCTAGGGTCACCTTGAGAGCAGCCACCTCGGCATCTGCGGCCGAGTGGGAAGACAAAGGGGCAGCCCGGTGAGGAACTGACTTGGAAATTTTAGTTATCATGCTCTGGGAAAATGTGAAGATATTGAGGGAAATATGAAGATTCGAAGGAAAAGTATGAATGTTTGAATAAAAAAGTATGAAGGTTTAAAGGTTGGATGAAGATATGAAGATCTGGGTTAGAAATCTAAGAACAAATATGAAGATTAGATGATCAGAGATGAAGATATGAGGATTTGAAAATATTGAAAGCCGCTAGAAAATTCGAAGGTAAAATTTATGGTCAGAAAGTGAAAGAAGTACAAAAGGTCGAAGCTTTTATAGGGGAAAATGCAAACAATACGCGACATTTCACATTTGAAGACAACCAGCCGATGGCCGACACGTGTCAGAAGGCAGAACGACGTGATTGATGGGATGTTTCGGCTTATCTGTCACCTCGGTCGTAACGTACGAAGGAAGGAACCAGGGTTCATCTATGGTTTACTATCGTCTCAATGAACCTACTCTCTGGGAAACGAGGGGACTATATACGGGTGAAATCGAGGTTAACGCACACCCTGATTTCCCGGCGATTCAAACGAAGTAAGAGTATAAATATACGAGATTGAAATCAAATTTAGAACTCTTTGTATTAGGCCCAAACAGAGTGCTAGCCATCGGACCTGATAAAATGATGCACCCCAGACTTGGGACGAGTTCTAAGAGTTCGGGAAGCGCAACGAACGGTTGTAGGCAACAAATAGAGGTTCGTGATATCCGGAACCAACCGGATATCACGGAACAGATCTCGCTCGATGGCGGTTACGGATTAGTAATTAACGAGAGAGGAAGTTTTTTACCTTTTGTTTAGACTTGTACTAGGGGTGAAACTCTCCTACTATATAAAAAGGAAGTTTTTTCTTTGATAACACACGTTGTAACACGCAAATCAATGAAATACAAGTTCATTTTCTGCTTTCTAGCTATTTCAAAGTTCTTATGTTATTGTTGTTCTTCATACACAATTGGTTCTGAACCGAGGGTCGGATTGAGGGAAAAACTACTGTCTGGTCTAAATACGAGCCCGGTCGTAACATCATAATTAGTTTGATTATTCATTTTATCCTAAACTTGTTTATCTAACATTCTTGATTATTTGTTTGAATCAAACCACATATCCTAAAAACCGCGAACAATTTAATTGTTATTCGTTTTCCAGGTAAACAATTTGGCTCTCACCGTGGGGATAAGGATAATAGTTGTGATTTTGAGACAAATATCCATAACACGCTCTATTTTACTCTTGTTCTTTAAAGTCTTAATTTCGGGTCAGTTTAATAATGTCAGATTCTCAGTCTATCCACCTGAACATTGACGTTAAGTTTGGCCATCATGGCGAAAACAAAAATTTGGTACCTAGCAACGAGGTGCCTCCTGCTGATCCCAACGGGGTCCCAGTTGCCGACCCAATCGATGGTGACTCACAGGTGGCTATCAACGTCAACCTGCTAACCGATCCCGAGAACAGCGTTCGCGGAGGACCCTGACCAACGACCCGAGAAGCTCCCGAAGGCAAAGGCGATGGGGTTAGCCTATGGTTAATATTCAAAATATTGTAGGCTCAACAAGCGACGATAGCGCAGCTGCAAAATAAAAGTCCCTCAACAGTGTTGAGCCCGAACCGTCTCGAGATAACATGCGAAGAAATGAGCAGATCCCGAGAGACCGGGTGAAACTGAGTTCGGGGTCAGTCCCGAAGTAATGAAAATGCTTGAAGCATAAACGAAGTGGGTGGAATCAGGTGAAAAGAAAATTGAGGCCAACGACAAGAAGGTGCAAACATACAATTCCAGGGTCCACCAAATCCCGGGAGCACCCCCGATATTGAAGGGAACGGATTCCAAGAAACTTATCCAGAAGCCTTTTCCTCCGAGCGCGGTACCAAAACCGATCCCTTATAGGTTTCGTATACCTGACATTCCAAAATATAACGGAACTACGAAGCCGAATGAGCATGCAGACTCTTGTACATGCACAATCAAAGAAAACGAGTTAGAAGATGATGAAATCGAGTCGGTGTTACTAAATAAGTTCGGGGAACTTTGTCAAAAGGAGCAATAATATGATACCACAACTTACCCCAAAATTTCATTGACTCGTTTTCTATGCTTGCATATGCTTTCCTGAAGGCCCATGATGGGGCCATCAAGGCCGAGACCAGAAAATTGGACCTTTTCAAGGTTAAACAAAGAGACAACAAGATGTCAGGGAATTCGTATTAAGGTTCCACATGGAATGGAACCAATCAGATATCACGGCACGGATCTCGCTCGATGGCGGATATGAATTAGCAATTGACGAGTGAGGAAGATTTTTACCTTTTTTAAGACTTGTACAAGGGGTGAAGCTCTCCTATTATACAAAGGGGAAGTTTTTTCTTGATAACACACATTGTAACACTCAAACCAAGGAAAATTAAATTCATTTTTCTACTTCCCAGCTATTGCAAAGTTCTTATTTTATTATTGTTCTTCATACACAATTGGCTCCGAAGCAAGGGTTCGATCGACGGTAAAACTATTGTCCGGCCTAAATACGAGCCCGGTCGCAACATCATAATTGGTTTGATTATTTATTTTATCCATAACTCGTTTATCTTAAATATTTTATTATTTGTGTTGAATCAATCCACATATCCTTAAAACCGCATACAAATTTAATTGTTATCCTTTTTAGGTTAAACAGTTTGGCGTCCAACGAGTAGCTAAGGATAATAGTGGTAATTTGATACAATTCTCCACAACTCACTCTATTTTACTCTTGTTCTTTAAAGTCTTAATTTCATGTCAGTTTAAAAATGTCAAATGCTCAGTCTACCCACTTGAACGTTGACACTGAGTCTGTCCATCATGGCGGAAAAATAAATATGGTACCTAGAAACAAGGTGCCTCTTGCTGATCCAAACGGGGTCCTAGTTGCCGACTCAATCGATGCTAACTCACAGGTGGCCATCGATGTCAACCTGCCAATCGATCCTGAGAACAGAGTTCGCAGAAGACCCGACCAACGGCTCGAGAAGCGCCCGAAGGTGAAGCGATGGGGTTGGCCAACGATTAATCTTTGAAATATTGTAGGCTTAACAGGCGGCGATAGTACAAGTGCAAAATAAAAGGCACGCCCCTAGCATAGTTGAGCCTGAACCGCCCCGAGATAACATACAAAGAAATGAGAAGATCGCCGAGAGACTGGGTGAAGCTGAGTCCAAGGTCAGTCTCGAAGTAATGAAAATGCTTGAACCATTAACGAAGCGGGTGGAATCGGGTGAAAAGAAAATTGAGGCCAATGACAAGAAGGTAGAAACATACAATTCCAAGGTTGACAAATCCCGGGAGCACCCCCGATATTGAAGGGGGCAGATTCAAAGAAGCTTATCCAGAAGCCTTTTCCTCTAAACGCAGCACAAAAACCAATACCTAAGAGGTTTCGTATGCCCTATAATCCAAAGTATAACGGAACTACGGAGCCGAACGAGCATGTGACCTCCTATACATGCACAATCAAAGGAAATGACTTGGAAGACGATGAAATCAAGTCGGTGTTACTAATGAAGTTCAGGAAAACTTTGTCAAAGGGAGCAATGATATGGTACCAAAGCTTAACTTCAAATTCCACTGACTCGTTTGCTATGCTTGTAGATGCTTTCATGAAGGCCCATGCCGGGGACATCAAGGTCGAGACCACAAAGTAGGACCTTTTCAAGGTTAACCAAAGAGACAACGAGATGCTCAGGGAATATCGAGGTTTCAGATGGAAAGGAACCAACTGGATATCACAACATGAATCTCGCTCGATGGTGGTTACGAATCAGCAATTAACGAGAGAGGGAGATTTTTACCTTTTTTTATACTTGTACTAGGGGTTAAAATCTCCTACTATATAAAGGGGTAGTTTTTCCTTTAATAACATGCAAACCAAGGCAATACAAATTCACTTTCTGCTTTTAAGCTATTGCAAAGTTCTTATTTTATTATTGTCTTCATACACAATTGGCTCTGAACCGAGGGTCTAATCGAGGGTAAAACTACAAACCATCCTAAATACGAGCCCGATCGTAACAACATAATTGGTTTGATTATTCATTTTATCCTTACCTCGTTTATCTAACATTCTTGATTATTTGTGTTGAATCAATCCACATATCCTTAAAACCGCGTACAATTGTAATTGTTATCAATTTTTATAAGCAGTTTGGCGCCCACCGTGGGGCTAAGGATAATAGTGGTGATTTGATACAAATCTTGATAGCACACTCTATTTTACTCTTGTTCTTTTAAGTCTTAATTTCAGGTCACTTTATAAATGTTAAATTCTCATTCTGCCCACTTGAAGTTGACGCTGAGTCTGTCCATCATGGCGAAAATAAAAATCTGGTACCTAGCAACGAGGTGCCTCTTGGTGATCCCAACGGGATCCCAATTTCCAACCCAGTTGATGCTAACTCATAGGTGGCCATTGGCTTCAACCTGCCAACCGATCTAGAGAGCGGCGTTCATGGAGGACCCCAACCAACGGCTCGAGAAGCGCTCGAAGGCGAAGGCGATGGGGTTAGTCTACAGTTAATCTTTGAAATATTGCTGGCTCAACAAGCGGTGATAGCGCATCTGCAAAATCAAAGCCACGCCCCCTGCAGAGTTGAGCCCGAATCATCCCGGGATAACATCCGAAAAAATGAGCAGATCACCAAGAGACCGGCTGAAGCAGTCTTCGTTAATGCTTCAAGCATTAAAGAAGCGGGCGGAATTGGGTGAAAAGTAAATATAGGCCAACTACAAGAAGGTAGAAACATACAATTCCATAATCGGCCAAATCCTTGGAGCTCCCCCGATATTGAAGGAGCGAGATTCCAAGAAGTTTATCCAGAAGCCTTTTCCTCTGAGCGCGGAACAAAAACCAATCCCTAAGAGGTTTCGTATGCCTGGCATTCCAAAATATAACAAAACTACAGAGTCGGATGAGCATATGACCTCCTATACATGCGCAATTAAAGGAAACGACTTGGAAGATGATGAAATCGAGTTGGTGTTACTAAAGAAGTTCTGGGAAACCATTTTTTAAAGGAGAAAATGATATGTTACGACAACTTACCCCCAAATTCCATTGACTCATTTGATATTCTTGCAGATGCTTTCGTAAAGGCCCATGACAGGGCTATCATGGTCGAGACTAGAAAGTCGGACCTTTTCAAGGTTAAACAAAGAGACAATGAGATGCTCAGAGAATTGTATCGAGGTTCCAGATGGAACGGGTGGACCTACGTCCGATCGCAGATTATTGGTCCATTTAAGCGTTCATCCAAATACTTAACCCACGAAGCTCCTTGGCTTCACAACAACTAAAATAAAACTTGGTAGAATACCCAGCGGTAACTTGGTCTGACGTCCATAATAGGTACCAGTCGATGATTAGAGTCGAGGACGATCAAATCGGAGCCCCTTCAGGATCTAAGAGAGTCGTCAATCATAAGCCAAGACCGGTGCAGGATCGATACCAATCATATAGCGGACCAAAAGGGAAATGAGCCCGGGCGTCGGCCCACAAGGAACAAAAAGAGAGGCCATCGAGGTCCTAGTAGCCGAGGTCTGATGAGAAAAAATGGTTTCGATAGGCCGCTCAGGGGTAGAGAAGCACAAATACTGTCTTAACACAACTTCAACATAGATGCGGTCAGCACCGTATCAGCTATTAGGCGCATTAAGGAATTCAAGTGGTCCCGATCGTTGTAGTCTGACCATGCCCAAAAAGATCCCAACTTGATGTGTGAGTATCATGGCTTTCATGGCCACATGACCGAGGATTGCCGACAATTGAGAGAAGAAGTTCCTCGATTGTTCAATAACGGGCACCTCTGAGAATTTCTGAGAGATCGAGCCAAAAACCACTCTAGGAACAAAGACACCAATAAATAGGCAAAACAAAAGAAGCCTCATCACGTCATCAACATGATTATTGGAGGGGTCGATATCCCTCAAGGAATGATGGTGTAATAAAGTGTCTATCACAAGGGAAAAATGTACCCGAGATTATGTCTCGGAGGGAGCCATCTCGTTCAACGACGAGGATTTTGAGGGCATCGTGCAACAATACAGTGATACACTGGTAATATCTGCACTTATCAATAAATCTCGAGTTAAATGTGTATTGATAGATCCAGGTAGCTCGGCCAATATCATCAGATCGAGGGTCGTAGAGCAGTTGGGATTATAAGACCAAATAGTGTCGGCTGTCCAGGTGTTGAACGGATTTAACATGGCATGCAAAACCACTAAAGGGGAGATAACCCTGCTACTGAACACTGCCAGGACGATCCAAAAGACAAATTTTATGTGATCAAGGGGGACATGAGGTACAACGTCCAATGTTTGCAGTCGATGAGGTAATCTCGGTTCCCGTGGTTTCGACATTAAGGAACATGGAGCCGACCAGATTGGAAGAAATTAAATAGAGATCACCGATGTCGATCCCAACCAAACAGGACGAGTGAGATGAAGACGAGGGGGATCATTACGGAGTTTCGTGATCATTCATAGCTCCCGATGATATTGACTCCACTAAATCGACAGTAGAGGAGTTGGAGCAAGTCATATTGATTGAACACCTACTAGATCAAAGGTATACTTGGGCACGTGGTTAACTCCCGACCTCTGGAAAAAACTCATTGAATTTCTTAAAGTTAACATAGACTGTTTCGCTTGGTCCCTTCTTGACATGACAAGGATCCCCCTGGAAGTAACCACTCATAACCTGAGCTTGGACCCGAAGTTCCATCTGGTTAAACAGAAGAGGATAGCATAATCAGAGGTCAAGCATGCATTCATTAAGGACGAGGTATCTAAACTCCTTAAAATAAGGTCCATTTGGGAATTTAAATACCCGGAATGGTTAGCCAACGTAGTGGTAGTGTCTAAAAAAGGAAATAAGCTAAGAATGTGTATAGATTGCAAAGATCTAAACAAGGCGTTCCCCAAGGATTCTTTTCTTGTGCTTAAAATCGATCGGATGATGTCGTGCATGAGATACTCAACTTTCTTAATGCCTATTCCCGGTACAACCAAATTCGGATAGACCCGAACGATCAAGAAAAGACTTCTTTTATCACTAAATTTGGCACCTACTGTTATAACGTAATAAGTTCAAATTAAATAATGTCAGTGCCACCTATCAACGCCTAGTAAACCCATTATTCGAAGAACAAATAGGAAAATCAATGGAAGTTTATATTGATGACATGTTAGTCAAGTCAATATGTAGAAATACAATATGAAGCTAAACCTAGAGAACTGCGCATTCAGGTTTGGATTGGGAAAATTCCTCGGGTTCATGGTATCCAATTGAGGGATCGAGATCAATCTCGACAAGATCAAAACCATAAAGGACATCACTGTGGTAAACAACGTCAAGGTCGTTCAGAGGCTGACCGACATATATCCGCCTTGGGCTGGTTCATATCAAGGTCCTCGCACAAAATCCATTGATTCTTCTCATTGTTAAACAATAAGAATAACATTTCCTGGACCCCAAAATACCAACAAGCTTTGGAAGAGCTCAAACGGTACTTATCGAGTCCGCTGCTACACACTCCGAAGACACACGAACGGTTGTACCTTTACTCTACAGTTTTCGAGGTGGCGATAAGTGGAGTATTAGTTCGAGAGGAAGAAGGTACACAATTTCCTATTTACTAAGTCAATAAAACTCTAGGCGAGGCCAAAACAAGGTATCCTTACCTGGAAAAATTGGCACTCGCTTTGCTAAGCGCCTCCATAAAGCTAAAGTCGTACTTTCAACCACCCCATATGCATCGTAAATTCTTTTCCGATGAGGAACGTCGTGCACAAACCCGATCTATTGGTTCGATTGGCTAAATGGTCCATTGGAATTATCGGATACAATATCGAGTATCGAACCTGAAACGCCATAAAATCTCAACTTTTTGCAGACTTTGCAGCGGAATTTACGTAGGCCTTAATACCCAATGTCGAGAGGGAAATCTTGTTGTCCTATAGGACCACTTTGAGAATTTGGACCCTTTCTACGAATGACGCCTCAAGCGCGAAGGGGCCCGGGCTCGGCATCGTATTTAAACTGCCCACGGGAAATGTAATTAGGCAGTCTATTAGAACTGTGAAATTGACTAACAATGAAGCCGAGTGTGAGTCCATGATTCCAGGTCTAGATTTGGCTAAGAGCCTTGGGGACGAGGTGAGCGAAGACAAATGCGACTCTATCCTCGTGGTAAACCAAGTCAACAGAACGTTCGAAGTAAAAGAAGAACGAATGCGAAGGTACTTGGACAAATTACAGGCAACCTGCATCAACTCAAGGAATGGACCCTGCAGCACATGCTCCGAGATCGAAATAGCGAGGTTGATGCTTTCGCTAACTTGGGGTCGTCGGTCAATGATGATGAATTCAGTTCAGAACGGCAGTGCATCTCATGAAATCGGTGATAGTAAAGGTCCATGCCGAAGTAAACTCAATAAGTCTAACTTAGGGTTAGAGGAACATCTATATTGATTACTTGAAGACTGGAAAATTGCCTCCGGATCCCAAGGAATAGATAGCCCTGCATACCAAGGATGCCGAATTTATCTTGGTTGAAGGGGAACTATTCACGAGAACTTTTGAGGCCCTTCTAGCCAGGTGCTTTGGTCCGGGAGACACCAAATATTCCCTAAGAGAATTTCACGAGGGTACTAGCGAAAATCATTCAGGGGCAAAATCGTTGGTTCAAAAATTGATTAGGGCCGGTTATTACTTGACCGATATGGAGGATGTGAAGGACTTCATTCGAAAATGTGATTACTTCAAGAGACACACTCCGATGATCCATCAACCAGGAAAAATGCTCCACTCGGTTTTGTCCCCATGGCCGTTTATGAAGTGGGGAATAGACATTGTCGGCCCCCTACCATGGGAACCTAGTAAAGAACAATTCATACTATTCATGACTGATTAATTTTCCAAATGGGTCGAGGCTCAAGCATTCGAAATATTTTGGGAGAAAGAAGCCATTGACTTCATCTGGGACCACATAATATATCAATTCAGAATACTGGTCGAGGTCATTTGCAATAATGGAAAACAATTCATGTGAATCAAGGTAAGTAAATCTTTCGAAGATCACAAGTCAAGAACATATTATCAACACCTTATCAACCTAGTGGGAACGGACATGAGAAATCAACAAATAAGTCAAAACCTGAAAAAGAGGTTGATTGATGAGAAAGGAAAATGGAAGGAGATCCTGCAAAATCCTATGGGCGTAGCGTAAAACTTCAAAATCTAGTACCGCGGTCACCCGGTTTATATTGGTCTACGGAGCCAAAGCTATAAAACTGGTCGAGGTGGGGGAAACGATCCTCAGGTTCCAATATGCGACAAAAAAGCCAAATGGCGAGGCCATGATCACGAGCCTGGAACTATTGGATGAAAGGCGGGAGGTTGCCCTAGTCCAATTGGTCGCCCAAAAGCAACAAATAGAAAGGTATTACAACCGAAGAGCCAACATCCGACACTTTCAAGTTGGGGACTTGTTATCGAGGAAAGTAACATTACACACCAGGAACCTGAACGAGGGGAAACTAGGACCGAACTAGGAAGGACCATATCGAGTTGTCGAAATAACAGGCAAAGGCTTATACAAACTCGAAGAAGGTGACAACGTACAACTACCGAACAACTAGAACGTGGCACACTTAAAGCAGTACTACTGCTAAGGTACACACTCAATTACTATCTAATCATGGTATAAATCCGATTAACATTTGTAATTAAACGAGCACGGATGGATGTGACTATTAGTTCTGAAAGCACGCGTTGCACTCTTTTTCCCTTGAACCGGTTTTGTCCCAAAATGGGTTTTTCAACAAGGTTTTTAATGAGGCAATAGTGAAATGTGCTAACTTAGATTCGAAGTTTGGTTTCAAACTGGACTCCATGATCGTTCACTTCATATCAACAGTATCCGAGCCCTTTCATGTTCAGCCTCGAATACTAGGGACAATACCCTCAGATTAAGGTTCTTAGCAAAGAAGCTTTGTATGCTAAAAGTTAAGTCTTGGAGGTTAGGATTCATTGCAAGGTCCAAACGGTTGTATGAATCGTGCTCACATAGTCCACTCTAGCCACGACTTTTATGCACTTTCGATCATGTACTTTTCACACTGGGAAATGAAAGAAAGTTCCGCTTTGCTGTGATGCACTTTTTGCTTCTTCGACTCCGGATCCTAGAGCCCATGAGCTACCCCTACTCGAGGACTATCGAGCCCATAGGCTACCCTTACCCGGGGACTATCGAGCCCATAGGCTACCCTTACTCGGGGACTATCGAGCCCAAGGGCTATCCCTACTTAGGCGGTGCACAAAAACAAAAGGCGACGCCACCCTAAAAACGGCTTGGAGACGTCCGAAGCTTGTAATTACAAAGTAAGGCCTTTTACAAGAACTCGAAACCTACTAAAAGGTTACCCTCGACAAAAGCATCGTCTAAAAACACTTAAGCATCTTGGGAACTTCCGGTCATACCGAGGTTTCGAAGCCACAAGCAAACAAAGTAGCATCGAAGTCGGGCTCCGTTCGGACTTTCAAAAAACGAATGCCCCATAACTATATTTGATTATATGCTAAGGTATCAAAAACATTACATGAACATAAATTGCAAAAAGATGATGGAAAAAGTAAAGACACGATATTGCCAAAAAGGGGAAATTTCATATATATATATATATATTCCGAAATTATTTACAAAGCCCAATAAAAACAACCTCAAAATAAACAAAAAAATACACACAAGGGAAAACAAAAACTAAAAAGGTACTAAGGCATCTACGCTTGGTTTTCACCGGGGCTTGACTCGTCGCCAGAACCGTCAGAGCCCTCAGATCCCTCAGAGCCCTCAGGACCCTTGGAGCCTTTGTTACCCTCAGGCTCGTGGATCTCCTTTGCCTCAACCTCGATCTTCTTAGCTTCCTCCATCTCCGCAGATAGGTCGAAACCTTGAGCAGGGATCTCTTCAAGGGTCTCCTTTCGAGACAGTTGCTTCACGTATTCAACCTTTGTCTTTAAGCGGGTCTCGTATGCCTCCACATTGGCCTTGTATTAGGCCACCATTTCTTAAGCATCAGCGGAGGTTGTGTCCAACTTGGACTTCAGGGCCTCATATTTTCTTTTGAGGGCATCCCGTTTGCGACGACCAAGCTCAGTTGTGCTCGAAGATCATCATTCAGTTGATACCACTTACAAGCTTTGTTCTTCGCCACTCGAAGTTAGTTCTCAACTGATGCCAACTCCGCCTTCGTAGTTTCCTTCTCCGAAGCCAGTAGGTCCATCCTGCCCTTACACTCTTCGGCCATGGCCTTGACCTCGATCATCTCGGTTCGGAGTTTGTCGACCTTCTGTTGAACCTGCAAGGTTGTGTTGTTAGTCACCACGACTAGCTCTTTGTTTTTAGCTTCAAAGACCTTTAATTTCTTAACCAGGTCGGCATGTTCCCACTTCAGGGTCGAGGCCTCCTTCTAAGCTTTGTCCATCTCGGCCTAAAGTTCTTTGAGGGCCTCGTCCTGTTGCTCATTGAGAAGCTTGTACATGTCCTTCTTCCAGGCCTGCTCTTTGAACTCGAAATCGAGCTTGCTGATTTCCAAGCAGTACCGGAGGAAGCCCTTATGATTAATCACTGAGGCCTGTAAAACAACGAAAGTAGTAAGATACATCAAAACTTAAGTGGAATTCATAAAGGGGTGTAAAAGTGTTGGTGTCTTACCAGATTCAGCGCCTGATGTGCCTCGTTGAAAAGACTTGACATGCCCACCTCAATCATCTTTGCCTGGTCCTCCCCGGTCACCAGGAATCATAGGTAGCTGGCTACTCCCACTGGAGTGGATAGGACTCGAACATCCTTTGGGACAACAAGAACGACTGTTCTCTTATGCCCAGGGTCCAAGCTCGGTGCAGGAAATTGCTTCACCAATTTTGGGCTTGAATTCGGCCCGCCGGCTCCCGAGGGCGTGTCCTTCTTAGGGATCTCCAGGTGGCCCAACCTGGAAAAGTCCTTTAAATGTAGACATGTCCATGCCATCGAAAAAGGAGTTGAGGGAGTCATCTAAACCCTGCACTCCCTCACTTGATTTTTCTTTGCCCGCTTGGGCCTTCTCGAGCATGGACTCGGTATAGGAGGGCGACTCTACGATGTGAATGACATTTCTCGCCTCCTTAGGAATGGGAGAGGCTTCCTGGGAGGTCACAACCTCCATCTGCCCCTCAGGTTCCCGATCCTGAAGGGGATCGGCCTCGTGGCCCCCTTTCTCGGTCGACGCCTGCTCCCCAGTGGGGGTCGATCCATGGACGACGAACATGTCATCCTCTTCGGGATCATACCTGATCCGATAGAGATAGATAGGGTCCGGTGCCCTGGACTTGGTATTCTTCTTGGGCTTCCAGGCCCGGGTGGTCTCCCTCTTCTTCCTCTTCCCCTCGGGGTCCGAAGAACACGAGGACTTTCTCCTTTTCTTCTTCTCCCTCTTCGCGACAGCCCCGTGCTGTCCCGAGGCAGAGGGATCGGCAGGAAAAGATGGTTCCTCATCCTCATCAAGCGGCCTAAGTTTAGTGGTCTTAGGAAGGCCTGCACGACAAAGGGAAAAGATAACACTATGTAAGTTAAAAGCATGATGGTAACAATCTTGGAAAAAATCTCACCATGAGAACGAGCCACCCATCTGCCCTTCAAAATATTGCGCCATGCGTGCTCATAGTAGTGCATCTGCTTACAGTTCCCTTAGATCCATTCCTTGAATCAAGGGATTGCATCTACAACTCGGCAACAACTGCACGACCACAAACACAAATGATGAGAAAAAGAAATAAAAGGAAAGAAATACCCAAGAAAGACTATACTTATGGGATGTGTTCCACTCCTCGGNAAAAAAAACAACACAAAGGGGTTTTTCTGTCGGTGTTCCGGCCGGCATGGAGGCGCAGACAAAGGGGCGGGGGGGGGGGGGGGGGGAGTAATCTGGTCTTCGACTTTCACCCTAATGAACTTCCCCTGCCAACCTCAGTCTCAATCGTCTTCAATACTCGAAAATGGAACCTTGCTTGATCGGGGGACGAGCTTGATCAGTCCCCCTAGGAAGATTCGGGGACTGTACAAACAGAGTAGGTGGTCGAGGGTGAATCGACGAGTCTCAATGTTGTTTACGAAGTGGCGCAAAAGTATCACAGTCCTCTAGAAGGATGGGTGGATTTGCCCAATACACACCTTGTATCGTTTACAAAAAGCAAGAATTACGGGATCCATAAGGGCGAGCGTGAAGGGGTAAGTATAAACACTCAGATACCCCTTCATGTGAGTAGTTATATCTTTGTTGGGCCCAGGAAGTACCACGTCCTTACCCTCCCACATACAGTCCGCTCGGACTACGAGTAGGGTTTATTCGGTGACAGAGCTTATGTATCTCGATGCTCCCTCACCCCGATCTTGTTGGCTAGAGGCATTCTCGACCTTAAAGTCATCCCCGATTGAACAGCCCCCGGGTATAACGCCTTTCAAGGGGGGTCTTTGGGGCCACCTTGAGAGCAGCCACCTCGGCATCTGCGGCCGAGTGGGAAGATGAAGGGGAAGCCTGGTGAGGAACTGACTTGGAAGTTTTAGTTATCGTGATCTGGGAAAATATGAAGATTTGGAGGGAAATATGAAGATTCGAAGGAAAAGTATGAATGTTAGAAGAAAAAAGTATGAAGGTTTAAAGGTGGGATGAAGATATGAAGATCTGGGTTAGAAATCTAAGAACAAATATGAAGATTTTATGATCAGAGATGAAGATATGAGGATTTGAAAATATTGAAAGCCGCTAGAAAATTCGAAGGTAAAAGCTAGGGTCGGAAAGTGAAGGAAGTACAAAAGGTCGAAGCTTTTATAGGGGAAAATGCAATCAATACGCGGCGTTTCACATTTGAAGACAACCAGCAGATGGCCGACACGTGTCCGAAGGCAGAACGACACGATTGATTGGATGTTTCAGCTTATCTGTCACCTCGGTCGTAACGTACGAAGGAAGGAACCGGGGTTCATCTATCGCTAACTATCGTCTCAGTGAACCTACTCTCTGGGAAACGAGGAGACTATATACGGGTGAAATTGGGGTTAACGCACACCCTGATTTTTCGGCAATTCAAACGAAGTAAGAGTATAAATATACAAGATCGAAATCGAATCTAGAATCGTTTTATCATGCCCAAACGGAGTGCTAGCCATTAGACCTGATAAAACGATGCACCCGTACTTGGGACGAGTTCTGAGAGTTCGGGCAGCGCAATGAACGATTGTAGGCAACAGATAGAGGGTCGTGATATCCGAAACCAACTGGATATCATGGCGCAAATCTCGCTCGATGGCGGTTACAGAAAAGTAATTAACGAGAGAGGAAGATTTTTACCGTTTGTTTAGACTTGTACTAGGGGTGAAACTCTCCTACTATATAAAGGGGAAGTTTTTTCTTTGATAACACACGTTGTAACACGCAAACCAAAGCAATACAAATTCATTTTTCTGCTTTCTAGCTATTTCAAAGTTCTTATCTTATTGTTGTTCTTCATACACAATTGGTTCCGAACCGAGGGTCGGA
Organism: Nicotiana undulata; assembly: GCA_005239495.1. Classification (NCBI taxonomy): domain Eukaryota; kingdom Viridiplantae; phylum Streptophyta; class Magnoliopsida; order Solanales; family Solanaceae; genus Nicotiana; species Nicotiana undulata. The sequence goes on along the minus strand of ML252766.1, from coordinate 44,326 downwards.
TCGAGGGCAAAACTACCGTCTAGCGTAAATACGAACCCCATCGTAACATCATAATTGGTTTGATTATTCATTTTATCCTTAACTCGTTTATCTAACATTCTTGATTATTTGTATTAAATCAAACCACATATTCTTATAAAACAGCGAACAAATTTAATTGTTATCCGTTTTCCGGGTAAAAAATAAAAAACGCAAATGGAGCTGGGAAAACCGAAAAGGTCGTGGGAGGGGGAGGGAAGAGAGAAATGATTAAGTTTTTTTAACGAAACAATTAACTATTTCAGTAGTCGTATGTCCAAAGGAGTAAATAACATCATTTACCATCCAACTCGGGAAGATGACTATGTTTACATTGCAGTTAGTTTGCATGAATTCTCAAGCACTGCACGACTTTCGAATGTATCATATTAAGATTAAAATTTTGTTTCCTTATCTACTCAATATTTTTCCATATATTTTTGAAGTGAAATTTTCCTGGAATGTTGTTTACATTAGTTATGTCAATTTGGAGTAGTGTAAGTTTAAACCTTATTAATTTTGGCAAATTGGTACACTCTGCTCTCTTACGATTCTTACTCTTATTGGAATCAGGGCGATTTATAGCCGATCGTCAAATTAAATATTTTATGTACATAATTTTTAAAATTGATCTAATTTTATTTATCGGCAACCATGCTCCAAAAAGGCTAAATGATTCACTTGGTTGAATGCTAAGTTATTTACCTAAAGCATACAAATAATTTCCACTTAATATATATTTTCATTTTTCTCCTTTCCTTAGTGGTACATCCATATTATAAAAAATTTAGTTCCGACACTAATTGGAATAGGTCATTGAATTTCGACCAGAGCATTGCCTTACAAGCCATGAAATACTAATTATTCATTTAAAATTATTTGTTACGATTAGGTAAGTTCTACGGAGTGGTGGTCAGACTGACGATGTTGTATGGGGTTGCGTGTTGGCCAGTCAAGATCGCTCATGTCCAGAAGATAAAGGTAGCAGAAATGAAGATGTCGAGATGGATGTGCGGGCACGCCAGGTTAGATAGGATTAGAAATGATGTTATTCGCGACAAGGTGGGTGTAGCCCCTATTGAGGACAAGATGCAGGAAGCGCGACTTAGGGTGGTTTGGTCATGTGAGGATGAGGAGCATAGACGTCCCGGTGAGGATGTGTGAGAGATTGACATTGGAGGACCTACGGAGAGGTAAAGGTAGGCCAAAGAAGAGGAGGGGAGAGGTGATTAGACAAGACACGACGCAACTTCAGCTGACCAGGGACATGGTCGTTGATAGGAAGGTATAGAGGTCGAGGCTTAGGGTAGTGGAGTAGGTAATCTAGAGTATTCATAACAGTAGTATTGGCATGCAATCTCGCTTTCAGTTGGTAGTATGTTTTTATGATTAACCGTTATTTTCTTTCATTGTTGATCCCCTTACTATCTTGTTGTTTTTATTCTGCATTTATATATATTGTTAGTGTTGTCCGTTCTTGTCTATATTTTTCATCAATGTGGTGCTTATGTTTTCCTGAGCCGAGGGTCTATTGGAAATAGCCTCTTATCCTGTACGGTAGGGGTACTACAGTGTGGGATAATACTTGGTATGTTGTTATTATTGTTGATTAGGAAAAAATAGGTGTGATTAGTAAACGGAACATGCAAGATATATTAAGAAAAGAAGATTGTATAATAATATTATTATTGAGCTGGCACCTGCTAATTATAGCAGCCAGATTTTTCATAATTAGTTTGACTTTTCTAGTTACGATTATGATTACTTAAGAAAAATGACAAAACCTTAATCTATTCGTTTGATGTCATGGAACATGTAAAAAAAAGCACAAGATATTCATATGAAATTGCTTATCTCATCTGTTTAACTACCTTTCATATCAGCCACCATTCTAGTTATTTCCTCAGATTTTCTATGTGGTTTCTTTTTTCCATCTTTGGAGTGGGAGAAAAGAAAACTAACCTTTGTCCTTAAGGGTTGATCTCATCGTACTATTTTCTAATTTTCCAATTTATTATTAACACATTTTCTATCGTCAAAAATGATTATAACTTGCTCCACAGTCCAAAAATATGTCACTTTCAAAAATTCACTAGACAAAAGAAACTTAACAATTAAACCAACTACTTTAATCGGCACCTTGTAACTTCTTTTCATTGTCTTTGAAACCGTGTTGTTCATTCCAGAAAAGTTGGCTGTTTATATATAGCATAACAAAGAGATAAGGATAATATGCTATTTGTAACCTTAATTATAAATCAATAAATAAAAATAGCAAGTGGACAATATATCTTTGAACATTCTGAATACGCGGATCTCGTCCCCTTTAACCCTAATGTGAACAAGCTGCATTTTAGGAAATATCAGATCTCCTCATGCATTTATACACTTAAGAAAATTTGGGTTCAACTTCTACTTATTAGGTCATGAAATGAATTCAGAGGCGGAGTCGAGATTTTGAAGCTTACGTGTTCGAAAGTCTAGTTTTTTTAAGTTATTCGCTTCTAAGTTAATAATTTTTACATATATAATGAATTTTTTAAGATAATACATAGTTTGAACCAACATTATTGAATTCGGCCGAATCTATACACTCTACTCTGGCTCCGTCTCTGTATTGTTAAAAATAAATATTACATGTAAACAAATTATTCTAAATGGGATTATTTTTTATAAATATAAATAAAAGATAAGATATTTTTGAATTTAGTATAGAGTTTTTAAAAATATTATAATAGAAGTCATATCATAGATGAAATAAAGAACCGAAATCTTATGAAATATTTATAGAAATATCCGGCCAAATTTATTATTTACTTTTTATAGCTAATATACATAAATGATATACCAACAACACACGATTATACACATATTATATGAACTAATTATAAATTGCGCATCCTTCAATTTATTAATTTAAGTGATTGAGTGAATACCTATTTAGGTTGATTGGATAAGGCCAAAAGAAAAATATGAAAGAATTTCTATCAAAGACCAAAAATATAAATAAAGTTCTTATCTAGATAATTTCCATTTAAACTCATCCTTTTATAGCATAATAAATTATTTTTTTGTAAAAAAGGAAAGAAAGACATAAAAAATAAGATAAAAGAAAATAAATATAGAAAAAAATATTTGAAAAATAAAGGCAGAATAAGAGATGACAATGAATTTCTTATTCTATATCATATTTGCTGAGTATAAAAATTTGAAAGCTAATTTCATCAATTTCAAAAAAAAAAATATCAACTCAGATTATAAGATAAGGATATCTTAGAATATTTTTTTTATTACCATTGTTTTTAAAACATCACTATTACTAACAAAATGATATGAGATTCGAATTTGAAATTAAATGCAATTTGAGTAGTTTGCGTTGAGGTTAAGTCAAGTATGGTGTCGAGAAAAAACTACTTCGCAATTTTAAGAAAATATATGCAATGTTATATAATAACAACCAACTAATTTAACATTTAATAATTCAAAGAACAAAAAAACTGTATACATAGGGTGTTCAAAGTCCGCAGCTAGAGATATCGATAAACTTAAAATGGAGTCATTGGCCATGTACTTGGAACTCCACCTATTTGCCGATGAAAATGTTGGCCTATTTCCACACCGAATATATCGTATAACCCCTTTATAGTATTGATGGAACATGATAGAACATTCATATTGCCTTGCCAGTCATACTAAAATAAAGTTTTACCAGCTAAAGAATTATTCAAATATTTAGATAGCCGATTAAAGTGGATTTTAAATGAAGAATAATATCTACTTGCATCATTATAAATATAATAATTATTGAAATATGTATAAAGTTTTAGAAATTGAAATTTCAAAATAGAAATATATTTTGAAAGACAACAACATACCCAATAAGAGTTCAAGTCGTAGTAAACAAATTACGTCATAAACAAGAATCGTTCATATTGTGTCAACTTATGCTTTGCTATAAATACGAGTTATTATTTCGCTTTGTGGCTATTTTACGTTCCGATGACATTAATGAGAATGATGCAAAATGAAATTATCACTACGAGATTTGAGAAAATATTTTTCTTTTTTCATGTAGTGCGTCTTAATTATTATTTAACGATTATCTGTAATCATCTAGAAGGTTTAAATGTTAATGTTATTTACATATAATTCAAATAACTCAGATATTTAATATGGTTAATGTCAAATATCAAAATGGAGTCATACTGGAAAAAGAAAATTCACTGGCTAAAAATAATTTTGTAAATTTTTAGATAGCAGACTAAAATGAGTTTTGAATTAAGGATAATATTTTCACTTAAATTATTATAAAAATAATTATTATTGAAAAATAAAGTTTTAGAAACTGAAATTTTAAAATAGAAATATTTTTGGAAGATACCAACACACCAAATAATAGTTCAAGTAGTAGTAAAAGAGTGAAGTCGTATCCAAGGAGTCCTTCATAGTCTAAATCTTTGATTGTTTTGTGATAATGATGAGTCATTGTTTTGATTCCTGACTATTTTTAGGATCTATGACACCGGCGAGAATGGTACCAAAAAAGAAAATAGAATTATAACTAGGATATTTGAGGGAAAAAATAACCTTTTTCGTGTAATGTTTCTTAATTAATATCCAATGATTATCTATATTTATCAAGAAGGTTAAAATTTTATGATTATTTATATATAATTCAAATAACTCAAATATTTGACATGATTGGTGTACGCGCATCCGCGCGGGTGCTAATACTAGTAAATAAAAAGAGAAAGTGGACAATATATCTTTGAACATTCTGAATACGCGTATCTCGTCCCCTTTAACCCTAATTCCTAGCTCACAGATAAGGATAATGTGAACAAGCTGCATTTTAGGAAATATCAAATCTCCTCATGCATTTATACACTTAAGAAAATTTGGGTTCAACTTCTACTTATTAGGTCATGAAATGAATTCAGAGGTGGAGTCGGGCTTTTGAAGCTTACGTGTTCGAAAGTCTAGTCTTTTTAAGCTATTCGCTTCTAAGTTAATAATTTTTACATATACAATGATTTTTTTAAGATAATACATAGTTTGAACCAACATTATTGAATTCGGCCAAACTTGTACACTCTACTCTGGCTCCGTCTCTGTATTGGAAAAAATAAATATTACATGTGGAATTAAATATGTGGATGACATGGCAAATCACGTGGATCACTAAAAAAAAAAACAACTGGAGAGATGCATTAAAAGAGACACGAGTCGTAACATGTACAAGAAAATCACCCACGAAATGAAAGGATATGATCGCTCGAGTCTAAGATAGTCACATGAAGAGGCACCGACGGAATGAATCAAGACAGTAAAAAAGAAAGATTCATGAATCGTCAATTAATGAGCGTGAATAATCACAAGCGTTACATAATCTTCATGAACAGTTATAATTGCCAATTATAACGTCTCATTAATATCATTAAATGCCCATAATGATTCAGTCATAAAGGGAAGAAATGTTATACTTATAGACTCATATATAAGGGAAGGAGATGTCACTTGTACATACACGTTCTGATTATTATTGGAATATAATTATTTTCTTGTGTTTTCTATCGATTACTTTGCCATTTCTTATTCTAGTTTCCTTTCTTATTTCTGAGAGAATATTGAATTTCTTGATTATCAGTAACTCGAGTACTTCTAAAATAGGCTTTGATTGAGCATCTAATTCATTGGTTAAACAAATTGGTTCCGTTACCGGGGAATATGATAATCTTCTTACTTCCTAGATCTCTCTCTTTCGCAACCAAATCATGTCGAACGTTAATGACAACAACCAGCAGGTGGAAAGGACTCCAATTCCATCACCTCAGAGGACACCATGTAATTCACGAGAAGGGTCACCTGAAAGATCTATCACTCACAATCATGAACAACATGAAAATGAACAAACTGTTGAGCATGATGCTGTGAAGCAGTCAATTGTTGAATACGTGAATGATGCTCTCCAGGCTTTCGTGAGGGGACTATCAACTGTGCCACCAACTCATCAACCAAATAATACTGCAACTGTGGAAATCCCACGTTCAGGGTTAACTAATTCACGAAGCAGGGGAACTTCCAATAAGTCACGTGACGGGAGACCAAAGAAGTAATTTGAACGAAAGAAGTTCAGAAGCTACGAGAAGGCTTAAAGAAATCCTAGGAGAGTTCCCTGCCACAACATGGAATAATGTCTATAATAGGTATAGTACCAAGTTGTGGATCGATGAAGATATCGTTGCTCAATCAAGGGTTGATGAGAAAACAGGTTCGAGACGGTCGGAATCTGAGAAAAGGTCCAGTAAAAATAGGTACGAGCCTTATATGGGACCTTCAAGGCGAGAAGCACGTTCCAAATCCGAAAATGTACGAGCTGATCATATATTCACAAACAAAGATTCAGGATCATCATCTTCCAAATTCAGAAGAGATCGGAGTATACGTGATAAAGATACTAGTGCAAATGCGAGGATTGGCGATTATAGTTTCAATGTCAGTACTTCTGAATTGGTAGCTATTTTAAGAAGTATGGGTGATAAGGTACAATGGCCAAAGGAAATGAAGTCAAATCCAAATAGAAGAAACCCTGATTTTTGGTGCGAGTTTCATAATGACTACGGCCATAAAACATCAGATTGCAGACTATTGCAAGGTGAGGTAGAACATTTGTTAAAGAAAGGTTATTTGAAAGAGTTGTTCAGTGAGAAGGGCAAACAAGCTTACATGAAAAACAAACAAGAGATTCCAAAGCCTCAGTATCCTAAGAGAATAGTAAATATGATAAGTGGAGGAGAAGAAGTTAATGGTGTGACTTATACAGTTGCAAGAAAGACATCAAAGTTCATGATAACTCACGTGAATCGAGTTCGTCAAATTTTGGAAGAAGACAATATTACATTTGATGATGCAGATGCAGATGGCTTGATGATTCCCACAACGATGCACTGGTAATATCTTTACTTATACATGATACTAATGTAAAAAGAGTTTTGATTGATCTAGGTAGCCCCGTGAATATTAGTCTATTGCGACTGGTGAACGAAATGCTAGTTGGCGACTGTGTAGTTCCAAAAGCACGTTCCTTATCTGAATTCGATAACTCAACCGTTATTACAAAGGGTGAGATAGACCTAAATACATTCGTGGAAGGAGTCATCAAAGAAATTAAATTTTAAGTCATAGACACGGACATGGCATATAATGTGATTCTTGGAAGGCATGGATTCATGATATGAATGGTGTACCATCTTCGTTACATCATGTTATTAAATTCCCATCAAAATGGGGAATTCAACATATTCGAGGAGATTAACAAGATTTAAGGAACATCAACTCAGTGATGCAATCAAGTCAGAAAGACGCGAGTGCAAACGAGGAAGACGCGGTAAATCAAATCTAAACTGAAATTGTATCAAAACAGACTGATGTGGATTCCAGACCAGATGTAATTCAAGAACCGAAAGAGAATAAGAACATCAAAACAACGACTAAAGAACTCGAAGTTGTTATACTATTCGAGCAATGGCCAGATAAAAAAGTTGATATTGGAGCAAAGCTAAGCCCGGAAATGAGAGGTAAGTTAATTGAATTCTTAAAAGCTAGCGCATATTGTTTTGCATGGTCGCATTCAAATATGAAAGGTATACCTCCGGAGGTGATGACTCATAAATTAAATGAAGATCCATCATACATTCCTATCAAGCAAAAGAAGAGGAAGCAAGGATCATTCAAAAATCAAGTGATCAGTGACGACGTACAAAAACTCTTAAAGATCGGTTCAATACGTGAGGTAAAATATCCTAATTGGTTAGCTAATACTGTGGTAGTTCCAAAAAATAACGGTAAATGGCGAGTTTGTGTAGATTACACCAATTTAAATAAAGCATGCCAAAGGATTTATTCCCTTTACCACATATAGATCAATTGATTGATTCTACTGCAGGTCATGATCTATAAGCTTTTTAGATGCATAATCTGGTTATAACCAAATAAAAATGGATCCCTTAGATGAAGAAAAAACTTCATTCATTACGGATAGGGGGACTTATTGTTACAAAGTCATGCCTTTTGGCTTGAAAAATGCTGGACCCACATATCATAGGTTGGTGACCAAGATGTTCCAAAAACACTAGAGAAATACCATGGAAGTATATATTGATGATATGTTGGTCAAATCTACACAAGCGGAAGTTCATTTTCAACGTCTTTCAAATACCTTCGAGATCCTCCACAACTATAATATGAAACTAAACTCAGTAAAGTGTGCTTTTGGCGTAGCCTCAGGTAACTTTTTAGGTTTTCTCATATCTAATAGAGGTATTGAAGTAAATCCTGCATAAATTAAAGCAACTGAAGAAATATCAGATATACTCACGAGCAAAAAAGAGGTACAAAGATTGACAGGTAGGATTGCAGCTTTGGGGAGATTCATTTTAAAGTCTTCAAAAAAAAAGCTTCAAATTCTTTGAATGGACTGAGGAATGTCAACAAGACCTCAGAGATTTGAAGGCATATTGATCAAATCCTCCTCTACTGGCTAAACCAAAGGATGGAGAAAGACTGTTTGTATATCTTGCAGTTTCAGAAGTGGCTGTAAGTGTAGTTTTAGTAACAGAAGATAAAGGTAAACAATATCCTATTTATTATGTTAGTAAATCTTTATTAGATGTTGAGACTAGATATCCTCATCTAAAAAAAAAAACTTGTTTTAGCATTAGTTATGGCATCTAGGAAATTGAGACCATACTTTCAGTGCCATCCTATCTCTGTAGTAACTGCATATCCTTTAAGGAATATTTTGCATAAACAAGAATTGTCAAGCAGATTAGCCAAGTGAGAAATAGAACTCAGTGAATACGACATTATGTATCAACCTAGAACTGCAATAAAATCTCAAGTCTTAGCAGATTTTGTAGAGATTTTAGCACAAAATTAGTTCCTGAAGTAGAAAAGGAATTACAAATATTCACTGGAGCTAATCCATGTACGTCTACTTTATTTACTGATGGCTCTTCAAATGTTAAAGGAGCCGGTTTGGTATTGTCCTAATTCCACCCTTGGGGGAAAGTATAAGACAAGAAATTAAGTGTTACCCTATTATTAACAATGAAGCAGAGTATGAAGTTGTAATTGCAGGTTTGGAACTGTCACGAGAACTTGATTGGGTCCAAGCCTACACTACTATTGAGTAGCGAGGATGGTCGATGCAGTTTTACCCAACAAGATCGGGATGGAATCACAAGGGGCTAATTGATTTGGAATTAGGTTTATATCTAAGTCAAGATGCGTGGTTTGCTATTAATAAAACTTCCACACATTTTGGTTTTGATTCTTCTTCTAATTATATACTATTGTATGCAATAATTGAAGCTAAGTACAATCTTTTTGTTATTGATTTTCAAATGTTTAAAGTGACTAGGGTAGTGACTTCCGCCTAGGTGGATATCTAACGGGTAACAAGAATCTAGGGCAAGCTTGATTTAGTTGGGGTCGTAATATAGCGATCACACCCAAGTACTCACTCTATACCTCTCGGTAGTTTGAGTGATTTTGCCCAATTTGGCTTTCTCAAGTCCAAATGGGTATTTATGCAATTCAAGTGATATTACCTCAAGTCGGGTATTACTATCTCTAAGTTTAACCCTTTAATTGGGGCTATCAATTTCTTGATTTCACCCAAATTCCTTGTTAGCCTAGTTTTTCTAGACTTAGTCCATATTTCTCAAGAAGAGACTAAGTCATAAAGGCATGAATCACTGTTTGCAACAACTAATTCTACAATTCCAACAATACTTAGGCTAAATATCACTAACCCATAAATACTCAAGCCCTAAAATTCAATACCTATTAAATATCCACACTAGGGTTGGGTCACAACCCTAGCTATGAGTCTAGCTACTCATGGAAATAGCAGAAATAGAAGATGAAAAGAAGATAAAATTCATAATACTAGATTAAAAGATGAAAATTTAATGTTGTAAGATGAATCTTGTACAAAATCGGTCAAAACGGAAGTTATCTCACGTGCTCAGCTAATACCCAACTTAACCTAAAAATGACAAAAAGTTCTATTTGTACTAAGCTAAAATTTTCGGACAAAAATACCCCTGCGGAGGTTGTCCGGCTGCGTAATTCTGACCGCGGCCGCACTCTTGCTTTCACATCCGCATAATTCTGATCACGGTCCACGTTCTTCACTTCTGCATCTGGGTTGAGCATAGTGAAAATGCAAGAGGGGGGTGAATTGACTATTTTTAATTTTATTCTTTATGAGTTGACTAGTTTTGCAAGTAGTGGACTAGTTATGATGGCGAGATAATAAAGTAACAAAATATAAATACATAAGTAAATTGCAGGAATTAAAGACACCAGATTTTTATACTGGTTCAGATTCAATGTGAATCCTAGTCCAGTCCCCTTGGGTTGCAAGGGTGTTCTCTTTCAATGAAGGTGATTCTCAAGTACACTATGAGTGGTGTAGATTACACCGATGGCTCAGTTTCAATGACACTCGTTTCTCTTTGATACAATGCCTCACCAGTGGTTTTCTCTCTTTCTTCTCTAACTTGTTACATAGCATATCTAGAGGAGCTACAATGTTTGTATGTAGTAGAACAAAGAGAGGGTAATTGGTTCGATCAAAGTATGTCTTCAAAGATACAAGAACGAGTTTAAATACTTTGTGAAAGACTTGATTTCTGAAGAGATTTGCCAACCCAAGAGATTTGATCCTTGGAAAGAAATTGATTCTTTCCAAGAAAAAGGTTATTCCACAACGGTTATGGCTGATGAGAGACGTTGATGACTTCCTTTGATGGCGTCGGATATCTTCCTAGAATCTTGGTCTTTCCGGATTTAGCCTGTATGATTGATTTACTTCAAGATCTTCGATATTCTTGATTGATTTGATTCCTTCAATCTAGCCCCAAGTTATTCTGTCATTCTTCACTAATTCCGTCAATCTTGGATGCAATCTTTGATCTTGTCTGATTTATCCCTTTAATCTTGAGCGTGTTCAGGAGTGCCTACACATAGAACAAATATATTATTTTCATCATTAAAATCAGTTCTAACAATCTCCCCCTTTTTGATGATGACAAAATAATATATGTATAAACACCAGTTGACTTCCCTGTATTTTACTCCCCCTCAGTAAGAGGCTCTGGTAGTCAACTGCTTCTAGGCTCTAGTAGTCGATTGCTTCTGCAAGATCCATGACTCCATAACTCCCCCTCAGAAAGTGCTGTAGTCGACTTATTTTTCATGATTCCCCCTCAAGATATGACGAGGTGAAACCTTGTACTTTAGTCGACTTTTTCTGTATTGTACCTGTGTCACGACCCGAAATTCCCACCGCCGAGATCGTGATGGCGTCTAACGTTGAACCCGCTAGACAAGCCAACGTATTTAATTATATTTAGTAAAACCTTTATTATTAAGCGAGAACAGGTAAAAATCGACTTTTCCGTAAATAAAATCTTAAAAGTAAGAACAGATAAAAAGGAAATGCATAACTAAATCCATAAACTTAGCAAATTCTCAACTAACCAACCCGGATCTTTGGAATCACAATGTCACGGACTATCTATGATTAATACAGATAAGAGGTCTGAAAGAATTAATACAACTATTTTCTGAAGTACTAGAAACGGAATTAAAGGAAAGTGGAAGGGGACGCCAAGGCCTGCGGACGCCTGCAAGACTACCTCAGAGTCGCCTAGTGGACTGAAGGAAGCCACCTAGCTCAATATCCACTGGGTCCTGTATCGGGATCTGCACAACAAAATTGTGCAGGTGTAGTATCAGTACAACTGACCCCATGTAATGAGTAAGCGTCGAGCCTAACCTCGGCGAAGTAATGACGAAGCTAGGACATGAAAAATAACATCACCTATGCAATTCAATAATATATAAAAGAAATAACGACAGGAAGTAAACAGTTAAGTACAAAAAATGGGGGAAAACATGTTGAGGAGAAGGGGTAGAAATAACTGAACTAAAGGTGCAAAGCAACAGATTAAATATCAAGATAACAATAGGAATTAACAACACAGAACAAACAAGTACACGGCATCACCCTTCGTGCTTTACTCTCGTCCTCACCAAAACAAGTGCACGGCATCACCCTTCGTGCTTTTACTCTCGTCCTCACAAAAACAAGTGCACAGCATCACCCTTCGTGCTTTTACTCTCATCCTCACAATGAAATAAATAAATACACGGCATCACCCTTCGTACTTTTACTCTCATTCTCACAATAAATAAATAGAAACGACATGGCATTAACCTTCATGCTTTGAATATCATATCATGACACGACATCACCCTTCGTGATTTTACACTCTCATCCTCACAATGCAATAAATAAATACACGACATCACCCTTCGTGCTTTACACTCTTCCTCACCCAAACAATATCAAGAACAACAGTTTGGCAAGGAAAATCAACAACATGAATCATAAATCACAACACCCCGGCAAGGGAACAACAACAAAATTAATAATACCGTCCCGGCAAGGGACACAACTACAACCAATCTCGCTCAAGTGTATAACTCAACAAAATATTCCTCAACCGAACGATTAATCAACGGTATTCACAACCAAGAATTTCCATCAAATGAATAGCCACCAAAGTGAAATTTAACTCATAATACAATGAATATCGATGAAAATCACATATATCATAAGAACTGACTCGCGGGCATGCTTGACAACAACGTATAGGTACTCATCACCTCACCTATACGTTTAACATGGATTAAACACGTAGCAATTAAGACTCAACACCTATTCCCTCAAGCTAAGGTTAGGCCAAACACTTACCTCGACTCCAATGATCCAAATCAAGCCTCAAGAACCGCTTTTCCTTTTGAACCCGACTCCAAATCAATCGTATCTACACATAATCAACTCAATAACATCAATAAATTCTAAACAATTCAATTCCAATGCTTAATTATAGATTTCCCAACATTCTTCCCGAAAATCCAAAAATCGACCCCGGGCCCGCTTGGTCCAAACACAAGTTTCAGACTAAAACCCGATCACCCATTCACTCACGAGCCCGAATATATAATTTATTTTGAAATCTGACCCCAAAATGAGGTCAAATTCCCAAATAATTAAAAAGCCCTAACTCTACCCAAATCCCTAATTTTCTACCTTAATCTCATGTTTTTAGGCCTAGAATCTAATGGATATTTATAAATATTGAAGAAAACGAGGTTAGGATTACTTACCTACAAAGCTATGGTGAAGAAGTTCTTCAAAAATTGCCCAAGGAGGTATGGAGAAGAAGAAGGTTGCGAAAAATGGTAAAATCCCGTAATGAGCATTCTGTTTTTGGACTTAAAATATATCTGGGCGATCTAATTCAATGCGTTCGCGACATGAGCTCCGCGTTCGCACAGACTACTCTACACTACCTATCGCGGTCGCGCCCAAACGGGTGCGTTCGCATAAGCTTTGCGCCACCCAGCCCCCCAGACCTCTCAACCCTGTGCGTTCGCGACCAGTTGATACGTTCGCATAGGGTCATCTCCCTACAGGTCCACATTCGCACCATAAGGGATGCGTTCGCATAGAGTAATTCCCCCCCCCCCCCCCCAATCAAATTTGTTCTATGCGTTCGCATAGCACAAAACACCTGACACCAGAAACAGCCCCCAATACCAGATTTTTCCATGTTTTCACACCCCGACACCTACCCGAAACTCACCTGAGCCCTCGGGGCTCAAACTCAAATATGCACACAACCTCAAAAACATCCCATGGAATTATTCGTGTAATCAAATCACCAAAATAACATCATAAACGTCGAATTAAACCTCAAAATCAATGAAATTTCTCAAAACTTCTTTAAACTTCAAATTTTGCATTTTTTATCTGAATCACGTCAAACGAAGTCCGTTTCTTACCAAACTTCACAAACATAACAAATATATTATATTGGACCTGTATCGGGCTCCGGAACCATAATACGGTACCGATACCTCGGGTTTCACATATAAATTCATTTTCAAACTCTCTTATATTTTTCGGAAAATAATTTCTTTTAAAAATTCATTCCTCGGACTTGGGACCTCGAAATTCGATTCCGGGCATACGCCCAAGCCACATATTTTCCTACGGACCCTCCGGGGCCGTCAAATCACGGATCCGGGTCCGTTTACCAAAAATATTGATCGGAGTCAACTTTATTCAATTTTCAACACAAAATTTATTGTTTTTATCAGTTTTTCACATAACGGCTTCCCTGCTACATTCCCAGGCTACGCTTGCAAATCGATGTGAGATAGAATGAGGTTCTTATGACCTCGGAACACAGATTGAGCTAGAAATATACGGGATGACCCTTTGGGTCATCACAATCTCCACCTCTAAAACAAACATTTGTCCTCGAATGGACATAGAAAGGTACCTGAATCTGAGAAAAGATGGGGATATCGGCTCCGCATATCGGACTCGGACTCCCAAGTAACGGCCTCAACAGGTGGACCCCTCCACTGAACACGAACCGAAGGATAAATCTTCGATCTCAACTGACGAACCTGCCGGGCTAATATAGCTACCTGCTCCTCCTCATAAGTCAAATCCTTGTCCAACTGGACACTGCTGAAGTCTAGCACATGAGATGGATCGGCAATATACTTTCGAAGCATAGATACATGAAACACCGGATGCACGACTGATAAACTCAGTGGTAAAGCAAGTTTGTAGGCCACCTCTCCTACCTTATCAAGAATCTCAAATGGACCAATGTACCTAGGGCTCAACTTGCCCATCTTCCCGAATCTCATCACGCCCTTCACGGGCGACACCCGAAGAAATACCCGGTCACCAACCATGAATGCCAAATCACGAACTCTACGGTTTGCATAACTCTTCTGCCTGGACTGAGTTGTACGAAGTCTATCCTGAATGATCTTCACCTTGTCCAAGGCATCCTGGACTAACTCTGAACCCAACAATCTAGCCTCTCCCGGCTCGAACCACCCAACTGGAGACCGACACCGCCTACCATACAACGCCTCATAAGGAGCCATCTGAATGCTCGACTGATAGTTGTTGTTGTAGGCAAACTCAGCTAAAGGCAAAAACTGGTCCCATGAACCTCCAAAGTCAATAACACATGCTCGCAACATATCCTCCAGGATCTGAATAGTGCGTTACGAATACCCGTCCGTCTAAGGATGAAATGTTGTGCTCAACCCAACCAGTGTGCCCAACTCACGCTGAACTACTCTCCAGAAATGGGAGGTAAATTGAGTACCTCAATCAGAAATAATAGACACGGCACACCATGCAGGCGAACAATCTCCCTGATGTAGATCTTTTCCAACTTCTCCGAAGAATATGAAACTGATACAGGAATGAAGTGTGCTGACTTGCTCAGCCTATCCACAATGACCCATACCGCAATCAAACATCCTCCGAGTCTGTGGGAGCCCAACTATGAAATCCATGGTAACACGCTCCCACTTCCACTCGGGAAGCTCAATCTGCTGCATCAAACCACTAGGTCTCTGGTGCTCGTACTTAACCTGCTGACAGTTCAAGGATAGAGCTACATATGCCACAATGTCTTTCTTCATCCTCCGCCACTAATAATGTTGCCGCAAATCCTGGTACATCTTTGCGGCGCCTGGATGAATGGAATATCGGGAACTATGGGCCTCCTGCAAGATCAACTCACGAATACCATCAACATCAGGCACACAGATACGATCCTGCATTCTCAAAACTCCATCATCATCAACTGCAACCTGCTTGGCACCTCCGTGCCAGACCGTATCTCTAAGAACACATAAATGACGATCATCATACTGCCTGTCTCGAATACGATCAAACAATAAAGAACGGGCCACAGTATAAGCTAAAACACTACCAGTCTCTGAAACATCCAATCTCATAAATCGATTGTCCAAGGCTTGAACGTCTAGAGCAAGAGGTCGTTCCTTGACCGGTATATAAGCGAGACTACCCATGCTGGATGACATCCGGCTCAAAGCATCGGCCACCACATTGGCCTTTCCCGGATGATATAGAATGGTAATGTCATAATCTTTCAACAGCTCTAACCATCTTCTCTGTCTCATATTCAACTCTTTCTGCTTGAAAAGATACTGCAAACTCTTGTGATCCGTGAACACCTCACAAGACACACCATACAGATAATGCCTCCAAATCTTCAGTGCATGAACAATGGCTGCTAACTCTAAATCATGAACTGGATAGTTCTTCTCATGAATCTTCAACTGACGAGAAGCATAGGCTATAACCTTGCCATCATGCATCAACACTGCACCAAGTCCCACCCGTGAAGCATCACAATACACGGTATATGGCCCTGAACTTGTGGGCAAAACTAACACCGGTGCCGTGGTCAAGGCTATCTTGATCTTCTGAAAGCTCGCCTCGCACTCATCTGACCACCTGAACTGGCACCCTTCTGAGTCAATCTGGTCATTGGAGCTGCAATAGATGAAAAGCCCTCCACAAATCGACGATAATATCCTGCTAAGCCCAAGAAGCTCCTAATCTCTGTAGTTGAGGTGGGTCTAGGCCAATATCTGGCTACTGAAATCTTCTTGGGATCCACTTGAATACCCTCTACCGACACCATATGACCCATAAATGCAACCGAACTCAACAGAATTCACACTTCAAAAATTTGGCATAAAACTGACTGTCCTTTAGAGTCTGGAGGACAAATCGAAGGTGTTGCTCATGCTCCTCTCGGCTGCGAAGTATATCAATATATCATCAATGAAAACAATAACAAACGTGTCTAAATAGGGTATGAACACTCGGTTCATCAAATCCATAAAAGCAGCTGGGGCATTTGTCAACCCAAATCACATCACCAAGAACTCATAATGCCCATACCGAGTGCGAAAGTCTGTCTTAGGGACATCAGACGCGCTAATCCTCAACTGATGGTATCCAGATCTCAAGTCAGTCTTGGAAAACACTATGGCACCCTGAAGCTGGTAGAATAAATCATCAATCCTTGGCAAGGGATACTTATTCTTGATAGTAACCTTGTTCAATTGCCGGTAGTCAATACACATTCTCATCGTGCCGTCTTTATTCTTAACAAATAATATTGCCGCACCCCAAGGAGAAACACTAGGCCTGATAAAGCCTTTA
Organism: Nicotiana undulata; assembly: GCA_005239495.1. Classification (NCBI taxonomy): domain Eukaryota; kingdom Viridiplantae; phylum Streptophyta; class Magnoliopsida; order Solanales; family Solanaceae; genus Nicotiana; species Nicotiana undulata. Next base: position 27,150 of record ML252766.1, on the reverse strand, counting down.
GCTAGCAAATCCTGCAACTGATCCTTCAACTCCTTTAACTCTTGCGAGGCCATACGATATGGCAAGGTAGAAATGGGCTGAGTGCCCAGAGCTAAATCAATGCAAAAGTAAATATCCCTTTCGGGTGGCATACCCGGCAGGTCAGCAGGGAATACCTCTGGAAACTCACGGACAATGGGCACAGACTCCATAGGAGGAACCTCAGCACTAGAATCACGAACATAGGCCAAATAGGCCAAACAACCCTTCTCGACCATACGTTGAGACTTCATATATGAAATAACACTGTCCGAAGAATGACCAGGAGTCCCCCTCCACTCCAATCGGGGTGCTCCCGGTAAGGCCAAGGTTACAGTCTTGGCGTGAAAGTCTAGAATAGCATGATGGGAAGATAACCAATTCATCCCCAAGATGACATCGAAATCAACCATATCAAGAAGTAAAAGATCTACACGGGTATCAAGACCACCAATAACCACTATGCATGAACGGTAGACTCGATCTATCACAATAGAATCACCAACCGATGTAGACACATATACAAGAGTACTCAGGGAATCACGGGGCATAATCAGACAAGGAGCAAAATATGAGGACACGTAGGAAAATGTAGACCCCGGATCAAACAAAATCGAAGCATCTCTACAGCAAACTGAAACCGTACCTGTAATGACTACATCGGAAGCCTCAGCCCTTGGCCTGGAGGGAATAGCATAGCATCGAAGCTTAGCCCCACCAATCTAAACATCCCTGGGTCGACCTACTGCGGGCTGACCTCTACCCCTCATAGCATGTCCTCCACCTCTAACTGTCTGGAATCCACCTCTGGCACCTCGACCTCCACCCCTAGCTGGCTGAGACGGTGGGGGTGCACCTTGTGCAGGAATCATAGAACGGGAACCGTGATACTGAGAACCACTAGAAGCTCGGAGGAAATACCTAGCAATGTGCCCTGGAACACCACAAGAGTAACAAGACCTCTGCTGCTGATACTGCTGGCCCTGAAACTATCCCTGTCGACTGAATAACCATTCTGAAAGCTCTGAAGCGGCGGTGCACTGATAGGAGCTGGTGGAGCATTGCGGGATACCTGAAGCGCTGACTGGAATGGCCTAGGAGGATGACCTCTGTCAAAAGAATATCTGCCTCCAGATGAGGCACCACTGAATCGGCCAAAATGACGAGGCCTCTTGTCAGACCCCTGACCACTGCCTTGTGATAAGACCATCTCGATCCGTCTGGCCACATTGGTCGCCTCCTAAAATGAAATATCAGTACCTGTCTCTCTGGCCATATGAAGTCTAGTCGGCTGAGATAGCCCCTCAATAAACCTCATCACTCTCTCTCGATCAGTGGAGAGTATCATAATAGCATGTCTGGCCAAAGTGATAAACCGGGTCTCATACTAGGTAACTGTCGTAGAGCCCTGCTAGAGACGCTCAAACTGCCTCCGAAGATCCTCCCTCTGGGTAACTGGTAGAAACTTCTCCAAGAACAACTCGGAGAACTGAGTCCAAGACAAAGACGAAGATCCGGCTGGTCTGGTCAAGCAATAATCCCTCCACAACGTCTTGGCGGGACCAGAAAGACAGAAAGTAGCAAAATCGACCCCATTGGTCTCCACGATCCCCATGTTCCGAAGAACCTCATATCAACTGTCCAAGAAATCCTGGGGGTCCCCTAATGGTGCACCAGTGAAATTAGTAGGAAATAACTTGGTGAACTGGTCCAATCTCCATAAGGCAGCAACAGACATAGCTTCTCCCTCAACTGCCCGTGCCACAATACCCAGCTGAGCTACTCCAGCTGTCTGAGGTGTTGGAGTCTGGAAATGAGAAGCTAGCTGCTCCGGTGTGCGGGTAGCAGGAGTCTGGGCCCCTCCCTCAGCCTGAGAGACGGTTGGTGTTGTAGGAAGTAGGTCGGCCTGAGCCACGCTCTCCATAAGGCCCACTAAGCGGACCAGAGTGTTCTGAAGTACGGGGGGGGGGGGGGCAATGAACCCCTCTGGGACCTGAGTTGGTCCAACTGGAATTGTCTGAGCAAGAATCTCATCGGCAAACTCTACGTGAGGGTCCTCCACTAGGGTTGTTACTCTGAGCTGAGCCCTGCCCCTTCCTCGGCCTCTAGTACGGCCTCGTCCTCGGCCCCTCGTAGGAGCTGCAACTGGAGGATCTGGCTGCTGATCGGTAGATGAGGAAGCACGCGTTCTCGCCATCTGAGAGAGAGAACAGAATAGAACTCAATTAGTATTTAGAATTCAAATCGCACGACAGAGATGAATAGCTGTGAAGTTATTCCTAACTTTTCAGCCTCTGGGGGATAAGTACAGACGTCTCCGTACCGATCCCTCAAACTCTACCAAGTTTGTCTGCGACTTGCGAGACCTAGGCAACCTAGTTCTCTGATACCAACTTGTCACGACCCAAAATTCCTAACGTCGGGATCGTGATGGCGTCTAACGTTGAACCCGCTACACAAGCCAACATATTTAATTATATTTAGTAAAACCTTTATTATTAAGCGAGAACAGGTAAAAATCGGCTTTTCTGTAAATAAAAGCTTAAAAGTAAGAACAGATAAAAAGGAAATGCATAACTAAATCCATAAACTTAGCGAATTCTCAACTAGCCAACCCGGATCTTTGGAATCACAATGTCACAGACTATCTATGATTAATACAGATAAGAGGTCTGAAAGAAATAATACAACTATTTTCTAAAGTACTAGAAACAGAATTAAAGGAAAGTGGAAGGGGACACCAAAGCCTGCGGACGCCTGCAGGACTATCTCAGAGTTGCCTAGTGGACTGAAGGAATCCACCTAGCTCAATATCCATTAGGTCCTGTACCGGGATCTGCACAACAAAATTGTGCAGGTGTAGTATCAGTACAATCGACCTCATGTACTAAGTAAGTGTCGAGCCTAACCTCGCGAAGTAGTGACGAGGCTAGGAAACGACAAATAACATCACCATTGCAATTAAATAATATATAAAAGAAATAACGACAGGAAGTAAACAATTAAGTACAAAAAAACGAGGGAAAACATGCTGAGGAGAAGGGGTAGCAATTACTGAACTAAAGGTACAAAGCAACAGATTAAATATCAAGATAACAACAGGAATTAACAACACATAACAAACAAGTACACGGCATCACCCTTCGTGCTTTAATCTCGTCCTCACCAAAACAAGTGCACGACATCACCCTTCGTGCTTTTACTCTCGTCCTCACCAAAACAAGTGCATGACATCACCATTCGTGCTTTTACTCTCATCTTCACAATGCAATAAATAAATACACGACATCACCCTTTGTGCTTTTACTCTCATCCTCACAATAAATAAATAGAAACGGCACGGCATTAACCTTCGTGCTTTGAATATCATATCATGACACGGCATCACCCTTCGTGCTTTTACACTCTCATCCTCATAATGCAATAAATAAACACACGACATCACCCTTCGTGTTTTTACACTCTCATCCTCATAATGCAATAAATAAATACACGGCATCACCCGTCGTGCTTTATGATCTTCCTCACCCAAACAATATCACGAACAACAGTTTGGCAAGGAAAATCAACAACATGAATCATAAATCACAACACCCCAGCAAGGGAACAGCAACAAAATTAATAATACCGTCCCGGCAAGGGACACAACTACAACTAATCTCGCTCAAGTGTATAACTCAACAAAATATTCCTCAACCGAAGGATTAATCAACGGTATTCACAACCAAGAATTTCCATCAAATGAATAACCACCAAAGTGAAATTTAACTCATAATACAATGAATATCTATGAAAATCACATATATCATAAGAACCGACTCACGGGCATGCTTGACAACAATGTATAGGTACTCGTCACCTCACCTATACGCTGAACATGGATTAAACACGTAGCAATTAAGACTCAACACATATTCCCTCAAGATAAGGTTAGGCCAAACACTTACCTCGACTCAAATGATCCAAATCAAGCCTCAAGCACCGCTTTTCCTTTTGAACCCGACTCCAAATCAATCGTATTTATACATAATCGACTCAATAACATCAATAAATGCTAAACAATTCAATTTCAATGCTTAATTATAGATTTCCCAACATTCTTCCCAAAAATCCAAAAATCGACCCCAGACCCGCTTGGTCCAAACACGAGGTTCGGACCAAAACTCGATCACCCATTCACCCACGAGCCCGAATATATAATTTATTATTAAATCCGACCCCAAAATGAGGTCAACTTTCCAAATAATCAAAAAGCCCTAACTCTACCCAAATCCCTAATTTTCTACCTTAATCTCATGTTTTTAGGCCTAGAATCTAATGGATGTTGATAAATATTAAAGAAAACGAGGTTAGGATTACTTACTTACGAAGCTATGGTGAAGAAGTTCTTCAAAAATTTCCCAAGGAGGTGTGGAGAAGAAGAAGGTTGTGAAAAATGGTAAAATCCCGTAATGAGCATTCTGTTTTTGGACTTAAAATATAACTGAGCAATTTAATTCAATGCGTTTGCGGCACGAGCTCCGCATTCGCACAGGCTACTCTACACTACCTATCGCGATCGCGCCCAAACGGGTGCGCTCGCATAAGCTTCGCGCCACCCAGCCCCCCAGACCTCTCAACCCTGTGTGTTCGCGACCGGTTGATGCGTTTTCATAGGGTCATCTCCCTACAGATACGTGTTCGCACCCTAAGGAATGCATTCACATAGGCTTAACTCTACGCAGCCCCCAACCCCACTCTAAAGNTTATAAGAGACAGCTCTTAGGGGCCTTCGGATAGAGTAATTCCCCCCCCCCCCCCCCCCCCAAACTTGTGGTATGCGTTCGCGACCAATGCTATGCGTTCGCATAGCACAAAACACCTAACACCAGAAACAGCCCCCAACACCAGATTTTCCATGTTTTCACACCCCGTCGCCTACCCGAAACTCACCCGAGCCCTCGGGGCTCAAAACCAAATATGCACACAACCTCAAAAACATCCTACAGAATTATTCGTTTAATCAAATCACCAAAATAACATCATAAACGTCGAATTAAACCTCAAAATCAATAAAATTTCTCAAAACTTCTTTAAACTTCAAATTTTGCATTTTTTATCCGAATTACGTCAAACGAAGTCTGTTTCTTACCAAACTTCACAGACATAACAAATATATTATATTGAACCTGTACCGGACTCCAGAACCATAATACGGGCCCGATACCTCAGATTTCACATATAAATTCATTTTCTAACTCTCTTATATTTTTCGGAAAACAATTTCTTTTAAAAATTCATTCCTCGGACTTGGGACCTTGAAATTCGATTCCGGGCATACGCCCAAGTCATATATTTTCCTACGGACCTCATGGACCGTGAAATCACAGATATGGGTCCGTATACCAAAAATGTTGACCGGAGTCAACTTTATTCAATTTTCAACACAAAAATTATTATTTTTATCAGTTTTTCACATAACAGCTTCCCGCCTACACGCCAGGGCTGCGCATGTAAATCGAGGTGAGATAGAACGAGGTTCTTAGAACCTCGGAATACAGATTTAGCTAGAAATACACGGGATGACCCTTTGGGTCATCACAACCTGTATTATTACATATATCCTTTCTCCCCCTTTTTGACATCAGCAAAGAGGGAATACAAGCCAAAACTGGATTTATAGCAGAATATAGTTAAAAAAACAAAAGTATCATCCATCAACTGGGCATCCAGTCCAAAAATATCATGACAGAACAAAAACAAAAAAATTGTCTTAAACTTCCACATTAACGGCGCATAAAATATGTAAGAGTATTGCAAATCGCCTCTTTCATTTGATCAAAGCTAGCAGTGGCTGAAACACCCATTCCATTAAACCTGTCATGAATCTCCTTGAATACCTTGACGACATTTTCCCTTACCTTGAGAAATGCAACTCGAATTTTTGACACATCAGACCTCGTCTCCTTGGAGATGGCATGAATGTCACCAACAGTGAACTGAGTGGCAGAGAGAAGATCCTTGATTTCAGATAGTTGATTGACAATGGCATGGAGCTTTTCAGAAATATCAGGATCACTCTAGCTAGGAAGGGAAGCAGAAGGTTTGGATTTAGAATCGATCTGAGCAGGCTTGACTTCACCCTCTTGTTTCTTAACCCATGAGCCCTTCATACACATATACCCCAAACTCAAAAATGCTCAAAAATTGTAAGATTTTGAAACCAAGATGGAGGGATATTCAGAGATAGAAATATTGTGGGCTTACAAAATGTGAGTAATGTCCATGCTATAGGTTAGACTAGTGGGATCTTCAGCACTCTCAATCATAAAATTGATAACCCGGGAGGACAACTTGATTTTGAGTTTGGTCACAAGACAATAGACTAAGAAGGTGTCCCTTAGAGAGAAAGTGGAGAAGGAATCGGTACGAGGGAGTAAAGAGGTTGCAACAACATGGGCTAGAACACGGGTTTCGAAACTCACATCACCAGGGCCTAAATGGTTAGGAAGGGAATAAGAAGGACACTCAGCAATGCACTACTTAGCTTGATTCAAAGAAATTTCAAAATCATCAGGCCAGGAGTTTTTGAAAAGCATAGGAAAACCAGAACACTGCACTAAAAAATTGAATCAAACATAGCACAATTAAGAACAATAGGTTTTCCTAGCACTAAGGACTCCAACTTATCGGGCTTACTAGAGTGAAGATTTTCATAGAACATTCTTACCAGGGGTTCATAGACTTTGGGCAGAGGAACAGAGAAGAACTTTGACCATCCTTGATAGACGAAGAGATCTTTTACCTTACAATTTAGGGCTTCCATGTCATCAAGATTGACTATCCTCCCATGATAAATAGGTTTGTCTTTCAAGGCGAAAAAGAAATCCCTATTTGGAGAACCCAAAAATTTAGGTCTGACTCTAGGGTACTGGATAGGTCAATTTTGGATTTCTTTGGAGCGAATGAAACAGGGGTTTCTTCCATAGGTCGTTTACCTAAAGATTTTTCTCGTAAGGGGTGAGAATGGTCAAATAGGTCGGCCTGAGAAGAGGAAAAACCTTCAGAGTGATCGAACCCTAGGTCTACTTGTTCTGGAGGTTGAGGGGAGGGTTTAGCTCTGGAGCAAGTGCTTTTCATAGTATAAGCAGAGAGGTTCTTAGGATGTTTGGCCATTGACGAGGATTTCTTTTTGAAAGGGTTTCTGAGAAGGGTTTCTAGACGAAGAGGATGATGGGGATTGAAAAGAGGCTTCAACATTAAAAAGGAATTTCTGACGGTTGAGTGCAGAAAAGGAAAGGGTGTCAGTTGATGAGACGCGATGATTTGGTTTCCTTCTTTGAACTCTGTAACTGATGTGAAAAGAGAGGGAAATCGGAGGCGCGATTAATGATTTTAGAAAGAAATAAAATAGTAGGCAAACTTAGATCAATTAATGACACATTGGTCCTAATATTTACGATTAATGCAAATGATGCCAAGTAGTTCTCTTAATAAGCAAAATCTTTCTTCTAATAGGGGCTTAGTGAAAATATCTGTTAATTGATCATTTGATCCAACAAACGATATTTCTATATTCCCTTTAAGAACATGATCTCTAATGAAATGATGCTTGATATCTATACGTTTTGCTCTAGAATGATGCATAGGGTTTTTTGAGAGACAAAGAACACTAGAATTATCACAGAAAATTGGTATAGTTTTAAAGGATAATTCATAGTCACCAAGTTGATGATACATCCAAAGTAGTTGTGCACAACATTGTCCAATAGCAATGTATTCAGCCTCAGTCGTGGATAATGCAATTGATACTTGTTTATTACTGTTCCAAGATACCAAAGCTTTGCCAAATAATTGGCATGTTCCACTAGTGCTTTTTCTATCTTCCTTGTCACCTACAAGATCAGCATCTAAAACCCTTCTAAATTAAATGTGTTAGAATGAGGGTACCATAGTCCATGAGAGGCAGTTCCAATAAGATATCGAATAATTCTTTTGCCTGCCGTCAGATGGGATTCTTTTGGAGCTGACTGGAACCTGGCATATTTACACACACTGAACATGATATCTGGTCGACTAGTAGTTAAGTAAAGAAGAGAGACAATCATCCCTTGATACTTAGTTTCATCAACAGAATTTCCCTGTTCATCTTTATCAAGATTTGTTGAGGGACTCATAGGAGTGCTAATGGCTTTGGCATTTTCCATACCAAACTTTTGAATCAGTTCCTTGGTGTACTTTGTTTGACATATGAATGTTCCTTCTTCAGATTGTTGAATTTGTAGTCCAAGAAAGAACGTTAATTCTCCCATCATACTCATTTCGAACTCGCGTTGCATAAGACCAGAAAATTCCTTGCATATAAGAGGATTAGTACTACCAAAAATAATATCATCAACATAAACTTGAATAATGAGATTACCTTCAGATGATCTTTTGATGAACAGAGTAGTATCTACTTTACCTCTTGTAAATCCATTATCAATGAGAAATGAGTTGAGCCTTTCGTACCATGCTCGTGGAGCTTGTTTTAAACCGTATAGTGCTTTGGTCAATTTATACACGTGATAGGGAAACTTTGAGTCTTCAAAACCAGGAGGCTATTTCACGTAAAATTCTTCTTCGATGAAACCATTTAGAAACACACTTTTAACGTCCATCTGGAACAATCTAAATCTTTTTAAAGATGCATATGCAAGAAGAATTCTTATAGATTCCAGGCGTGCTACTGGAGCGAATGTTTCGTCATAGTAGACTCCTTCTTGTTGTGAGTATCCTTGAGCGACTAGTCTAGCTTTGTTTCTGACAACATTTCCATCCTCATTCAGCTTTTTTCTGAAAGCCCACTTTGTTCCTATAACAGGAGCGTTTGCTAGTTTGGGTATCAGTTTCCATACTTGATTTTTGTCAAATTGATCTAGTTCTTCCTGCATTTCTTGCACCCAGCTTGAATTTTTCAAAGCTTCTTCTATTTTCTTCGGTTCAATTTGGGATATCAAGGCTATGTTTGTTTTCTTTTTTAGAGATCCTCTTGTTTTCATTCCTTCGTTTGGATCCCCTATGATGAATTTTTTAGGATACTCTGGCTCACTTCTCCATTCATTTGGACCAACTACAGGAGTGGTCGACTCTTTTGATATTTCTGGTTGACTATTGATGTTCTCACTAGTCGACTCTTCCATATTGACAGGTTTACTAGTTGACTCTTGAGGTTTGCTTGTCTCCTGAGTTTGCGGTATTTGCTCATTGTCACCTGCAGTGAATTCTTTCTTGGCCCGAGTGTTGTTCTCATCAAAAATAACATGTACTGATTCTTCTACGCACAAAGTGCGTTTATTATGGACTCTAAAAGATCTACTATTCAATGAGTAACCCAGAAAAATACCTTCATCACTTCTTGGATCAAATATTCCAAGATTGTCCTTACTGTTGTTATGAATAAAACACTTACTTCCAAAAGGATGAAAATAACTTACGTTTGGTCATTTGCCTTTCCAAAGTTCATATGGAGTTTTCTTCGGGATTGGTCTTATGAGGCATCGATTCAGAATGTGACAAGCAATACTTACTCTTTTATCCCAAAAGTGATTTGGCAGTGAATGTTCTAGTAGCATGGTTCTGGCCATATTCTGTATGGTCCTATTTTCCCGTTCAACCATTCCATTTTGTTGAGGTGACCTTGGCGCAGAGAAGTTGTGAGTATATCCTTGATCATTGCAGAAATCTTCAAATGTTCGGCTTTCAAATTCTCCTTCGTGATCACTTTGCACAGTAGTAATAAGAAATCCTTCCTCTTTCAACCTTTTTACAAAAAATCGCAAAGTTTTTTAAGGCTTCATCCTTGTGAGATAGAAAAACTACCCAAGTAAAACGTGAGTAATCATCAACAATAACAAAAGCATATCTTTTACCTCCAATGCTGGCAGTTCTAGTAGGTCCAAAATAAATCCATATGAAGTAACTGTATAGGCTTTGAAGTAGATATAATATCTTTGCTTTAGAAAGAGTTTCTAGTTTGCTTACCAATTTGACATGCATCACACACATGATTCTAGAAAAATTTAGTTTAGGTAAGCCAATAACTAATTCACGTTTGGAAAGTTTTTCTATCAAATGCATGCTTGCGTAACCAAGTTTCTTATGCCATAGCCAAGGATCGTTAGAAAGACAAGTTAAGCAAATATGACCATCTATATTTTCAAAACTATGAAGAATATAAACATTTCCATACATTTTACCTGGAAGGATTATTTTACCTGGAAGGATTATTTTACCTGTTTCGTCCTCAATGGCACAACCTGTTTCCTTAAATTTTACCTCGTATCCTGAGCCACATAGTTGACTTATACCCAGGAGATTGTAGTTAAGCCCATCCACGAGATAGACTTCAGTGATATCGTTGTCACGACCCAAATTCCCAACCTTAGGGATCGTGATGGCGCCTAACATCAGACTCGCTAGGCAAGCCAATGTTAGAATTCGATTAACTACTTTGCATTGATTATTCATTTAGACATAATAAAATAAACTGAATGTAATGGTTGTCGATGAATAATTTCATAGATAAAATAATAACAATTTAATGAAACGAACCACGAACTAATTAAATACATAACTCTAAGACTATCCCAGGGTCTGGTGTCACAATTCACGAACTTCTAAGATTACTACAAATAATGGGCTGAAAGAAATAATACAACTGTTTTGAGAAAAATATAAAACAGTCTCTACAAACTAAGAGAAGACTCTCGGGATTTGCGAACACCGGCAGATATACCTCGTGTCTCCAGAATATAGATAACTACTCTAAAAATCTCTATTGTTGACTGGTACCTGGATCTGTGCAAAAGAGCACAGAGTGTAGTATCAGTACAACCGACCACATGTACTGAGTAAGTGTCGAGCCTAACCTCGATGAAGTAGTGACGAAGCTACGGCGGGGCATTAACAACATGTAACCGGTGACAATAATAGATACAATAACACAATAAAATAATTCTACACGAACAAGAAAAATATAACTGAGACAATAAATATAAAGCAAGAAGGAAATCTAAACAAATAATAAAGTACTGCAACAACAATGAAATAACTCAGCCGCCTTTTTCAGGCCTCAGCTATAACAACCTCTCAAATGATTTTCAACTTTTCAAACTTTAACTTTAAATAAAAGTAGTGCCAAAATATGAAAAATAGTAATATAAAATTATAGTTTTTAAATCTTGGTTTTTCTTTGCAAATCATTAAAAATATAATTGTCTTCCCTTATTGCTCCTTGTTGCGGCGTGCAACCCGATTCCACCAGACATATCATATCAATTTATACACCTGTATCACGATTAATTTATTCACCTGTATCACGATTAATTTATTCACCTGTATCACGATTAATTTATTCACCTGTATCACGATTAATTTATTCACCTGTATCACGATTAATTTATTCACCTGTATCACGATTAATTTATTCACCTGTATCACGATTAATTTATTCACCTGTATCACGATTAATTTATTCACCTGTATCACGATTAATTTATTCACCTGTATCACGATTAATTTATTCACCTGTATCACGATTAATTTATTCACCTGTATCACAATCAATTAACCACCCTTATCACAGCCCCCTTATCACCGCCTTTCAAGTCAAAGCCTTTCACAATATTTATGTCTGGACAAATTGTAAACAGAACAAGTTTCACTTTAAAATAATAGTAAAAGCAGAGTATGAAATAATGACAATAAAACAGTGAGTGTTCCAGCCTTTATTTTATAAACAATAAAACATGTGTATTATCCCTTATCATTATCTTGTTGCAGCGTGCAACCCGATCCCACATATTCACAATATCACAATCAATTATTCACTCTTATCACAGCCCCCTTATCACACAAATTTTATTTATTCATAAAAAACTTTCACAGTTCAGGCCAAGCCCTTCAAAACACTTTTATTTCAACAAACTTGAAAAAGAAAACAGTATAGCTCGTAAGCTTCAATCAATATCATTTCACAATAAAACCAACCAGAATATATGTAAACACCGTAACGCTGTCAGCCCAGCCCTGTCTTTATGTACCATGATAAAATCAAGAGAACAACCAACACTTTTAATACACTTGCCATAACAATTGACAACAATCTATTGAAACCAAACAACCGCGTAAACCTCAACAATCATAAAACAGTTAAATTGTATTCCTCATCATTTCCTCAATATTATCAAAAATGAAACCAACAGGAACACACACACACAAACACACATATATATATATATAATTCATAAGAAACAATGCCACACCGCCCAACCGTTTTGTACCACAAGGAATCCAGCTAAAATAACCAATAATCTTTCTAAAATAACCACAACAATATCTAACAATAAAATAACCAGGCCAAGTATTCATAAAAACAATAATGGACATAGAACAATTAAGACAAGAATCAATTAAGTTGGGAACGGCAAAGGGATCATGCTTAACAGGCAAATTGGGTGGTGCATAGATACTCGTCACCTCACCTATACACCACGCCCATACATTTCACATAGCAAACAAGTGGGGATTCCTATTTCCTCAAGTCAAAGTTAGATCAAACACTTACCTCAATTTCGCAGGCCACTTACTGCTCAATTACAACTTTTCCTTAGAATCTTGCTCTAACTTGCTCGAATCTAATCATAATTAACTCAATATCATTAATTAAGGCTAAAGGAACTAACTTTATTGAAAATTATAATTTTTCCTAAGTTTTCTATATATAAAAAAGTGAATATCCGACCCCGGACCCGCTTGGTCTAAACTCGGGGTTCGGACCAAATTACGTTTACCCATTCACCCACGAACTCAAATATACAATTAGTTTCGAAATCCGACCTCAATTTTAGGTAAAGAGTTGATTTTTACAAAATTCCCTAATTCTACCCAAACCCTCAATTTTTACCATAAAAATTCTTAGTTTTTGATTTAAAAGTGATGAAAAAAATAGGTAATTGAAAGAGTAAAGTGTATAATTGATTACCTATGACTTGGGAATGATATTTGGTGAAGAAATTCGTTCCTAGGGCTGTGGGGTTCGAAAATTTGAAAAAGAAGAAGTCTGTTCGTTTTATATATATATTTTTTGCCAGCTATTCTGCCTCGTTTCTCGTGCCAAATGATCCCGAAACTCAATATTTATGTATCCAATAGATTTCTTGTGAAATTCTAGTCAAGTTAGGCTTTTGAATCACTCAATTTTACCTTATAATAAAGGAGATATGTAGGTTTTAATATTTGCAAATAGTGCAGATTTTAATATGCTGTCAGGGGCAATTTCGTGATTAACCTGAAAAATCTTGCAACCTTAGTAAAATAACCATAAAATTCTCATACGATGTCCAAATTCGATGATACTTTTTGCTACGGATCCGTAATTACGATACGGATCTAATACTTCATTCAAAACAGAAATCGGAGCTCATTTGTTCAATATGATATCATGCATGCTTGAACAAACGACGTCGAAGCATAAGAAAGAACGAGCGCATCACAACCCAAACCTATTTGAAACTCACCCGAGCCCTCGGGGCTCTAAACCAAACATGCACTCAAGTCTAAAAGCATCATACATACTTGCTTGTGCGATAAAATCATGAAAATAACATGTAAAACTATAATTAAACCTCAAAACTCATTATTTTCCTCAAGAACACTTATAGTTCATAACTTTTCAACCGGATGTCCGAATCACGTCAAACGAACTCTGTTATTCACTAAATTTCACAGGAAAGGCCTAAATATCATTATAAATCTGTACCGGGCTCCGGAACTAAAATACGGGCCCAATACCAATAATTTCAAACAATAATTCTTTTCTTTATTTCATAAATATTTCAGCAAAACAATTTCTTTCAAAAATTAATTTCTAAGGCTTGGGACCTCGGAATTCATTTCCAGGCATACGCCCGAGTCCCATATTTTACTGCGGACCTTCCGGGATTGTCGGAACACAGATCCAGGTTCGTTTATTCAAAATGTTAACAAAGTCAACTATAATCAAATCTTAAACTCTAGAAATTACTATTTCTCATATTTTAGCATACAAACTTTCCAGTTTCACGCACGGTCTGTGCACGCAAATCGAGGTATTTAAAAATTAGTATTTTTATGTCTAATAAGCTTAGAATTGGGTCTAAATTCTTAAAATGACCATTTGGGTCATTACATCGCAATTGTTGCTTAAAGGAACTATTCTGGTACCAACTATCTTCCCTTTTGAATCATCACCAATTTTTACATTTCCTCCATCAATTTTTGTAACTTCCTTAAACAGATTCTTGTCACCTGTCATGTGACTGGAGCATACACTGTCCAAATACCATTTTCCTTTTGCATTAACTTGCACAACCACCATTTGTTCTTCAGTATATGCATCAATATATTCAGGATCAACAAGGGGTTGGGCAGAAGTAGGTAGTGGATAATTTCCATTTTTGATGACTCTCCGTACCTTAACATCATAGGATTTTCCGTATATTTCAATACGCACTTTCCAGTGAGAGAAGTGTTGACCGTTGAAATATGGTGACCTCACTTGTAATGTTCCTCCCTGGAAAAGTAATCCAACAATAACTTGATTTGCCATGATCTTTTATCAGAAGCTGTTACCAAAGTAAATAAAATATGAGACAAGCTCTGATACCAATTGAAAATGCAAGGGGGGGGGGGGGGGGGGGGGTGAGTTGACTATTTTTAATTATATTCTTTATGAGTTGACTAGTTTTGCAAATATTAGACTAGTTATGATAGCGAGATAATAAAGCAATAGAATATAAATGCAGAAGTAAATTGCAGGAATTAAAGACACCCGAATTTTATACTGGTTCAGATTCAATGTGAATCCTAGTCCAGTCCCTTTGGGTTGCAAGGGTGTTCTCTTTCAATGAATGTGATTCTCGAGTACACAATGAGTGGTGTAGATTACACTGATGGCTCAGTTTCAATGACACTCATTTCTCTTTGATACAATGCCTCACCGATGGTTTTCTCTCTTTCTTCTATAACTTGTTACACAGTAGATTTAGAGGAGCTACAATGTTTGTATGTAGTAGAACAAAGAGAGGGTAATTAGTTCGATCAAAGTATGTCTTCTAAGATACAAGAACGGGTTTAAATACTTTGTGAAAGACTTGATTTCTGAAGAGATTTTCCAACCCAAGAGATTTGATCCTTGGAAAGAAATTGATTCTTTCCAAGAAAAAGGTTATTCCGCAATGGCTATGGCTGATGAGAGACGTTGATGACTTCCTTTGATGGCGTCGGATATCTTCCTAGAATCTTGGTCTTTCCGGATTGAGCTTGTTTGATTGATTTACTTCAAGATCTTTGATATTCTTGATTGATTTGATTCCTTCAATCTAGCCTCAAGTTATTCTGTCATTCTTCACTGATTCCGTCAATCTTGGATGCAATCTTTGATCTTGTTTGATTTATCCCTTCAATCTTGAGCGTGTTCAAGAGTGCCTACACATAGTACAAATATATTATTGTCATCATTAAAATCAGTTCTAACACATATATTCGCAGACCGCATAATTTGCATGGCGGTCGCGTAGGAGACTTCCGTGGCAGCATAATTCTGACGCGGACCACACTTCTTGTTTTTATTTAAAATGTTAGCTCTCCGAACCTCATCAACCGCGGTCTGCGTAGTTCCAATCGCTACCACACCTTTCTGATGTGGTCCGCGTTCATCTTTTAGCCCAAAAATCAACCTCTCTAAATCTTCCTTTCGCGGACCTCGAAATAGTGATCGCTACCGCGTTGTAGCTTTCGCGGCCGCACAATATTTGTGTGGTCTGCGTTTTACATCTCTTGGCCCAATCTTGGTTCTTTTTCAAGTTTTGGCTCATTTATGAGTTGATTATGACTCCTTTGGCTCATTTTGAACAATCCATGCAAGCAAGCATATTACATTAGTTTCCGGGAATACCTTCGCGTATTTTTTGCACTAAACACAAGTAAAAGAGAGCAAATAATAGGTTAAAATCCCTACTTATCAACTCCCCCAAACTTAAGCTTTTGCTTGTCCTCAAGCAAATAAGGTAATTCTGACCTCCACAAGATAAGGTAATTAATGGAGTCAGCTGGCCTAAGGTGACTCCATTAAGCATCAATTGGGACTAACAATTACCCTCAACACAAATGAATTATCAACAACATCAAGTTATGGCCTTTTTAGTACCATAGTTCTAATGTGACACTAGAGCATCAAGAGTTGACTCAATTCATCAAGGAAGCTCGCTCTATCACGTAGGTCATTGTGGATCCCAAACTCCTCCTCCTATACTCTGCATGAGCAAATCTTACTTCTTAGAATGTAACACTCAAAACAAGGATTGTGAATAAGTGCTCTCATCACTCTCAAAAGAATGCCACAAGTTCGTCTCTAAGTACCATAAGCTTGCCCCTTATATAAATCACCACTAATGTAAGCTCACTCAACTTGAAATCATATAGGACTTTAGCGGGGTTGTAATGAAGGCTTTTGAATCAAGGTAGGACTTATCGAACTATGATGGTTTCATCTTTCCTTAAGCACTCCATTTTCTCATTTCGGCTCATACTTTCTTGACTCTTTGAGTCATTTTCTTCTTCCGTAGAGGAACTAGAGAGACATACTGTCACTCTTTCTTACTCATGACAATTATTTTTCTCCTTTTCTCATCATTACATGCCTTTCATCTTTTCTTTCTTTGAATCCCTTCAACCTTCACTTTCTTTTTGACATATTGCTTTTCAGCTTTTCTTCCATTTCTTTGCCCTTTACTTTTCTTCAATTCTTTTTCTTCTTTGAACATTTTATCACTTTCAAATTCCTCATCTCTCCCCCAAACTTATGCTTTTGCCAGTTGTTCATCATGAATGCTAAGGAACGATCGGGTGCCAAGAGAGGGTCATTATAAAACGGATAAAGGCTTGTAATGTGGATATTAAATGAAAAAGGCTTAGTCTCAAAGGGGTTGACTAGGGATATCATATTGGTTTGCTACCAAGGAGACCCTACAATCATTTCTCAAGTCGAGCTACACTTAGAATTTCCCATAAACAAACATTCATGGCAAGTTCTAGAGTTATTGGCACGGAACTCGGACTTGCAATTCAATACCTCACCTCTCAAGCTGCTGGATTGTTAAAGAGAACAGAGTCGAGGGACCACAACAAACCTAGCTAAGATTGAAAATCACGAATGGCTCAAGGAAACCACTCGATGATTATTTTAGTCAACTCAAGAGTCTAAAGGTCACAACTAGAGCTAATCTTTGCCAATCAACTTGTCTCTAACCATGAGGTCGAAGGTAAATGTGTTAGTACCAAGTGAAGCCTTCTTGAGACACTTTTATTCATTACTACTACTCTATACACCAAAACAAAAAAAACGGACTCGATATTTTAAGAAGGTTGTCACGCCATCCATCGTTGGGAAGAGCCACCCAGTTCACACACTATCCACCTTTGGAAAGAACCGTAGCATTAAGAAAACCAAAGGCATATTGTTCACACAAAATGTAAAAAGAAGCTAAAAACTTAAAAGAAGCTACTAAAGGAAATAAGAAGATATGCTACTAAGGGAAAAACAACGAAAGAAGTTATGAAGTAAACTACGAAAAGTAAACTGTATGTACAAAATGAAACAAAACAAATATATACATAATGGAAATGAATATATACATCGAATGGTGAAATTATATATATACAAAATGTGAAAATAAAGATAAAGAAAAATAGTATCATAGTTATTACATACCAAATGTCATCACAAATTAAAATGGACCACCTCCCCCCCTCCCCCCCTCCCCCCAAAAAATAAAAAAAAATAAAAAATAGCATTGTCCTCAATGCTAATAACAAAATAAGATCAGGGGAATGTTAGAGAGTAAACATAACTCCCTATGTGGTCTTTGTCTGTATCGTGTCAGGAATATGAGTGGGGTCCTCAGACTGCATAGAATCATCAGCTCCTTCTGTGTCCTCTAACTGGATCTCCACATCCTCTGACTAGGGGGACTACGGGGTTGTTGAGAATCTGGATCATCTCCTCAACAGTATGTGTAGTGACAGCCGACTCCTCAGACTGGCCAGTTGCTGCATCTTATGCCTCATTCTCTTCTACCTATGCTGCTAGGGATGTCTCCTCCATGGGCAGGTCCAGTGGGATATCTCCAATAGAGGAAATCTTCTCTACCTCCTTTTTCAGCTTCTCAACTGACTCCTTTGAGGCATGAGTCTTCCTCATCTTCTTCACCTGCTTGCTCAGATCCTTGATAACCTTACCATGTGCTTCAAGAGTCTCCAGGATCTTCTTCTGGTTATCCAAGAGCTTCTTCTGATCCCGGCCGCGTAATTCTGATCACGGTCCGTATTCTACACTTTTGGATCTGGGTTGAGCATAACTTTGTGGACTGCATAATTTCCATGACGGTCGCGTAGGAGACTTCTGCGGTCGCATAATTCTGACGTGGATCACACTTCTTGTTTTTGTTTAAAATGTAAGCTCTCTGAACCACAGTAACCGCGGTCTGCGTAATTCCCATCGCAATCGTGCAGGTACTTTCGCAGTCGCACCTTTCTGATGCTGTCCACGTTCATCTTTTAGCCCAAAAATCAACATCGCAGAATCTATCTTTCGCGGACCTCGAAATAGTGATCGCGACCGCGTTGTAGCTGTCACGACCCAAATCCAAACTCAGGTCGTGATGGCGCCCAACGCCAGGGTCAGGCAAGCCAACACTTGTGTTACTA
Organism: Nicotiana undulata; assembly: GCA_005239495.1. Lineage (NCBI taxonomy): Eukaryota > Viridiplantae > Streptophyta > Magnoliopsida > Solanales > Solanaceae > Nicotiana > Nicotiana undulata. The sequence goes on along the minus strand of ML252766.1, from coordinate 8,367 downwards.
GCGAGATTACCTTATTCGATAAATTGTTCCAAAACTTGCCAAGTTTTAAGGTTAGAATTATAAAGTGAAAACGTATAATTTAACCAACTTAAAAACCAACATAACCAAAAGGGACCGTAAATAAACATATACAGTGCTAAAATATAGCGTCTACTAACTGTGTTAGGACCTAGTGTCACAAGTCTACGAGCGGACTAGTAGAATATACAAAATAAGATAGAATAACCGTGCTACTGCCTAAAGAAAATAGACAAAAATAACAAAATACAACTCCAAAGTGCTGCTGAGAAACGCCAAGGGGAGCAGCTCACCGTGGAGTCGGGTACAGGGTATGCTCTCAAGATCGTGCTCCGGTCTGATAACCAGATGCACCTGCCTCAGAACCTGTATAATTAAGTACAGAAGCGTAGCATGAGTACATATAAACAAATATGTACCCAGTGAGTATCCCGTCTAATCTTGAAGAAGTAGTGACGAGAAGTAGACGTGATACTTACTAAGTCATGATTAAATAACAGGACTAAATAAGACTAGGCAGGGATAGCAGTCCTAGAAATCACAAAGACATGAAATATCAATATAAATTCACAATTTACCTCTGCATGTCAACTCACACTAGCATATAATATACTAACTTTTCCTTTTCACATGAATCAATTTAAATAATAACAACAAGACTCTCAGTCAAATATACAGCACATAGTATGCCGGAGTGTACAGCCGAAGCGTCGCAAAAATAAATGTGCATTGCCGAGGGTCGAACGGCTCGAACCATAAATGCATCTATTACCCCGCTCGCGAATCAAACATGTGACGCGGTTGACATAATAGTAAGGCTACCCCGATCGCGAATCATACATGCGACGCGGGTGCTCGTATACATACACAGAATTAGCACGAATTCCGAAATTTAATAGGGATTATACTTGCAAACAAGGACTTAAGCATATGTAATTTTGAATGTAACTTCCTAATATTCTCATGCCAATTCAAGGATAATAATCAACTCAAAATACATTCAGGGATACATGTAAGGCACATAAACGCATACTCGTGAGCCCTAAAACTACCCGACATGGCATAGTAGTAGCTACGCACGGGCTCTCGTCACTTCGTGTGTGCATAACCCCCTCAAATAAGGACATTTCAATCATTTATAATCACCTATGGGGACAATTCCCTCTTACAAGGTTAGAAGGGAGACTCACCTCGTGCCGAGCCTACTTTTCGGGTCAAGAATGCGCCCGAAACTCCGAACTCGCCTCCCAAGGATTCGAAACTAGTCAAATATGGTATACATAAATTAATCTATGCTCAAAGGTATGAAATTTATCTAATTAAACCGTTATCCAATCTACTTGAAGAAATCCCAAAATTCACCCCTAGGCCCGCGTGCTCGGATTTCGGAAATTTTCGAAGGAAACAATTTCCCATAACCTAAGGATCATTAATATCTAGTTTTGGTATGATTTCGTGGAGAATTCATTGGAAATTCTCCAAATTTTCATACAACCTAGGTTACTACTCTAACCCTTGATTTTTCACTAATTAGGTAGTTAATCTAGCTAGGAATTCATGCATTAAACTAACACTAGGGTAGAATTCACTTACCTTTCAGTAGCTAGGGCGTGGGGCTCTTTTCAAAGATCTCAAGGTCTCTAATGGAGGAAAGAAATGGAGAAAAATGAACCTTTCCCGTGTTTAAAAGAACACACTGCCTACAGTGGTTACGCACCTGCGGTCACGCACCTACGAGAAATGGCTCGCACCTGCGGACAGGAGTCCGCACCAGCGACTCCGCACCTGCAGAAAAGGGCCCGCACCTGCGAGGAATGGGCAGCCCACTTGGGGGTCGCACCTGCGAGGCTGGGACCGCAGGAGCGGTCCTGCAATTGCGACTGGGCAACCGCACCTACGGTCACACCAGTTTAGGTGCACCAGCAAGTGTTTCAGCTGGTTTTTGGCTTCAGTTGGTGCCCGAGGGGCACCTGGGCCCACCCGAGCCCCCGTCCAACTATACCAACAAGTCCCAAATCATAATACGGACTCGCTCGAGCCTTCGAAACACTCAAAACAATGCTAAGACTCAAAATAACACTTCAAAACCCCTAAAGATCAAACTTAAGAACTTCAAGTTCTTAAATTCGGTATCAATGCGCCGAACCGACCTATACTACTCGGAATGATGCCAAATTTTGCGAGCAAGTCATAATTAACATAACGGAACTATTCCCCATCTCGGAATTCCGTTCGGACCTTGATAACACAAAAACACGTTCCAAACCAAATTTCAAACTTAAGGAAACTCGTATTTTGATATTGGGCGCTGAAACGCTCCCGGGTCATCCAAAACCCATTCCGAACATACGCCCAAGTCAGAAAGCATCATGCGAAGCTACCGGAGCCATCGAAACTCGATTCCGAGGTCGTTTACTCAAAATATTGGCCGAAGTCAAATTTGGCCAAAAGGCCAACCTTAAGGAACTAAGTGTTCCTATACCACTCTAAACACTTTCGAATTCCGAACCAACTGTCCCCGCGAGTCATAACTCATAATAAGCCGATATGGGAAGTTTCATTTAGGGGAACGGGGTCCAATAACGCAAAACGACCGACCGGGTCGTTACATTCTCCACCTCTTAAGAAAACGTTCGTCCTCGAACGGGTCTAGAATCATACCTGAAGTGGTGAATAAGTGTGGATATCTGCTCTGCATGCCCTCCTCGGACTCCCAAGGGCCTTCTGGATCGGTTGGCCCCTCCACTGGACTTTTACGGCAGAAACTCTCTTGGATCTCAACTGGCAATCCTGCCTGTCAATAATGGCAACTGGCTCCTCCGCGTAGCCCAACCTCTCATCCAACTGAATGGTGTTGAAATTAACCACGTGAGAGAAGTCGGTGTGGTACCTCTGGATCATGGATACATGAAAGACCGGATGAACTCCTGATAAACTGGGAGGTAAGGCAAGCTCATAAGCAACCTCCCCAACTCGCCTCAATACCTCGAAAAGACCTATAAACCTCGGACTCAGCTTGCCCTTCTTCCCGAACCTCATAATACCCTTCATCGGCGAGACTTTCAACAGGACCTTATCTCCCTCCATAAATGATACGTCACGCGCCTTCTGATCCGCGTAACTCTTCTGTCTGGACTGTGCTGTATGGAGACTCTCCTGAATCAACTTCACTTTCTCCAACGCATCCCTCACCAGGTCCGTGCAATATAACTTAGCCTCGCCAAGCTCAAACCACCTGATAGGAGAACGACATCGCCGACCATACAAAGCCTTGAATGGAGCCATCTCGATGTTGGACTGATAACTATTATTGTAAGCCAATTCGGCTAGAGGCAAGAACTGGTCCCACTGACCTCCGAAGCCAATCACACATGCCCTGAGCATGTCCTCCAATATCTGAATTGTCCGCTCCGGCTGACCATCAGTCTAAGAGTGAAATGATGTGCTGAGATCTATCTGGGTACCCAACTCACTATGCAATAATCTCCAGAAGTGCGAGGTGAAATGAGGACCCCGATATAATATAATGGACACCGGCACACCGTGCAACCGGACTATCTCCCGAATGTAGATCTGGGCTAACCTCTTAGAAGTATATGTAGTAGCCACTAGAATGAAATGCGCCGATTTGGTCAATCTGTCCACGATGACCCAAACCGCATCAACCTTCGGCAAGGTCCGAGGTAACCCAACCACGAAGTCCATAGTGATGCGCTCCCACTTTCACTCAGGAATGGGCATCTGCTGAAGTAGGCCTCCTGGACTCTGGTGCTCATACTTGACCTGCTGGCAATTAAGACATCTATCCACATACCCCACTATGTCCTTCTTCATCTGCCTCCACCAGAAATGCTGCTTCAAATCACGATACATCTTTGTAGCACCAAGATGAACAGAATACCGTGAACTATGAGCCTCCTCCAGAATCCTCTCCCTCATGCCATCAACATTAGGAACGCATAAACGACCCTAAAGTCTCAGAACACCATCCTCTCCAATAGTAACCTCCTTGGCACCACCCTGAACCACTGTCTCTTGTGGCTCTGCCAAGCATGGATCATCAAATTGCCGAGCCTTAAATCTCCCCCAATAACGAAGACTGAGCAACCACATGTGCAAGAACTCGACGAGGCTCTAAAAGGTCTAATCTCACCAGGCGATTATCCAAGGATTGAATGTCCAAGGCTAGAGGTCTCTGCTCTGCTGCAATATAAGCCAGACTACCCATACTCTCCGCCTTCCTGCTCAAAGCATTTGCTACCACATTTGCCTTGCCCGGATGATAAAGAATGGTGATGTCATAATCCTTCAGCAACTCAAGCCACCTGCGCTGCCTCAAATTAAGATCCCTCTGCTTGAATAAGTGCTGAAAGCTGCGGTGGTCTGTATAAATCTCACAGGACACCCCATACAAGTAATGGCTCCAAATTTTAAGAGCATGAACAATCGCCGCCAACTCCAAATCGTGCACAGGGTAATTCTTCTCATGGACCTTCAGCTGGCGCGAAGCATAAGCAATAACTCTCCCCTCCTGCATCAACACACATCCCAAACCAACGCGTGAAGCGTCGCAATACACTGTATACACCCAGAACCGGAAGGAAATACTAGAACTGGTGCTGAGGTCAATGCTATCTTGAGCTTCTGAAAGCTCGCCTCACACTCGTCGGACCATCGGAATGGGGCATTCTTCTGGGTCAATCTAGTCAATGGGGCTACAATGGATGAAAATCCCTCCACAAATCGCCGGTAATAACCTGCTAGGCCCAAGAAGCTCCTGATATCTGTAGCTGAAGTAGGACGCGGCCAACTCTGAACTGCCTCAATCTTCTTGGGATCAACCTTGATACCCTCTCTGAATACTACATGTCCCAAGAATGCCATGAAATCCAACCAAAAATCACACTTGGAGAACTTACCATATAGCTTCTATTCTCGCAAAGTCTGAAGCACAACTCTCAAGTGCTGCTCGTGCTCACCCAGGCTACGAGAGTAAATCAAAATGTCATCAATAAAGACAATGACAAAGGAATCAATGTACGGCCTGAAAACCCTGTTCATCAAGTCCATAAATGTTGTTGGGGAATTAGTCAAGCCAAAGGACATCACTAGGAACTCATAATGGTCATATCTCGTACGAAAAGCATTCTTCGGAACATCCGAGGCTCGAATCTTCAACTGGTGAAACCCCGATAATCAATCTTAGAAAACACCCGAGCACCCTGCAACTGGTCAAACAAATCATCAATGCGCGGCAGTGGATACTTGTTCTTAATAGTTACCTTGTTCAACTGGCGATAATCAATACACATCCGCATAGACCTATCTTTCTTCTTCACAAATAGAACCGGAGCACCCCACGGCGATACACTCGGTCTGATAAACCCCTTAGCCAACAACTCCTCAAGCTGCTCCTTCAATTCCTTCGGAGCCATACGGCACGGGGGAATAGAAATAGGTTGAGTGCTTGGATCTACAGCAATACAAAAATTGATATCACGATCCGGAGGCATGCCCGGAAGGTCTAAAGGAAATACATCAACAAACTCTCGTACAACTAGCACTGAATCAATCGTCAGAGACTCGACGATGGTGTCCCGCACATAAGCAAGATACGCCAGACAACCCTTCACGACCATATGCCGAGCCTTCGGGAAAGAAATAACTCGGCTGGCTGCGCTAACTGATGAACCTCTCCACTCCAGCCTAAGCAACTCGGGCATGTCTAGGGTAACCGTCTTGGCATGGCAATCCAAGATGGAATGATAGGGAGATAGCCAATCCATGCCTAGAATAACCTCAAAATTGACTATATCGAGCAATAGAAGATCCGCTCTAGTCTCGAACCCACAAAATGTGATCACACAGGACCGATAAATCCTATCTACCACCACAGAATCGCCCACAAGAGTGGACTCATAAATAGGAGAACTCAAGGACTCACGAGAAACATCCAGAAAGTGAGCAAATAAGGCTAAAACATATGAATAGGTGGATCCTGGATCAAATAACACCGATGCCTCTCTACCACATACTGAAATAATACCTGTAATCATGGCATCTAAGGGCACTGCATCCGCTCGGGCCGGGATAACATAGAATCTGGCTGGTGCACCGGAAGACTGACCTCCGCTGGAATGAATAGGAGCTGGCAGAGCTCCCCCTGCCTGGCCTCCACCTTTGAGGCGACCTCTACCAGTCTGTCCTCCACCTATGGGTGGATGGGGCGTCGGTGCTGAGTATGCAGGCTGATAACTTTGTTGAACAGCCTTGCCCCGAAGCCTGGGACAAGTCCTCCTCATATGGCCTGAATCCCCACACTCATAACATCTCACTGGTGGCATGGCATGTTACCCTGAAGAAGAACCCTGGATAGCTGGGGGATGGTGAGAACCCTCTGCATGGCACTGAAGTAAGGACTAGAAGACCCCGGATGACCGGAAAACCAACGGAGGAACCCTGAATGGCTGGTGGGCGGTAAGAACTCTCCGGCATGGAGCTGAAATAAGGCCTCACTGGAGCACCACGGGGAGGTGGTAGAGGAGCTGAATATGGAGGCCTTCTAGGCAGGCCCCTACCAAACTGTCCTCTACCCCTGGCTGGGGCACTTCTGAATCTCCAGAAAATCTAGCTTTCTTGTCCTGCTGACCCTGCTCTTTGCCCCTCGATCGATAACCCTCAATCCGGCGAGCTATCTCGACCACGAGCTGATAGGGAGTCCCCATCTCCACCTCTCGGGCCATGTTGTTCCTAATACCTGAGTGCAACCCAGCTACAAATCTCTGCACTCTCTCAGCATCAGTAGGAAGTATCATAAGGGCATGGCGGGACAACTCAGAAAATCGGGCCTCATAGTCTGTCACGGACATCTGCCCCTGCTCTAGCTACTCAAACTGATACCGCAGCTCTTCCCTCTCAGAGGGTGGAATATATCTATCTAGAAACAACTGAGTGAACTGCTCCCAAGTGATATAAGGGGAACCTGCTGGTCTACCAAGGATATACGACTGCCACCATCTGCGAGCCCTACCCTCGAGCTGGAAAGTGATAAAGTCAACTCCATGGGACTCCAATATCCTCATGTTGTGTAGTCTGTCCCTGCACCTATCAATGAAGTCCTGGGCATCCTCGCCCATCTCCCCTCCAAAGATAGGAGGGTGAAATCGGGTCCATCTATCAAATAACTTCTGCGGATCGCCGTCCGCGGCTGGTCTAGGATCAGGTGTTGTTGCTGTAGGTTGGGCTCCACCCACGGGCAGTGTACCCGGGGTATGATATACGGCTGTTGCATTTCCTGTGGCCTGCGCAGTAGGGGTTTGAACTTCCCCTCCCGCCTGAGAAGTGGCAGGATCTGCTGGAAATAAACCAGCCTGAGTCATAGAGTCCATGAACCGCATCATACGACCCATGACCTCTTGGAAGCCCAGTGCGGTCATAAAATCCACTGGGGGCACCTCACCTTACTCCTCTATAATAGGATCCTTTGCTGAGGGTGCTAATGGAACAGCTCTGGGATGCCCTCATCCCCTATTTCGGGCCGGAGCCCTCCCCCGGCCTTTGCCACGGCCTCGGATAATGGGGGTAGTGCCCCCTCCCGGGTCTGGAACATTGGATGCGCACGTCCTCACCATCTGTGAGAGAATAGAAGAGTAAGACTTAGTATGCCATCAACTGCACGATAGAATATGAATAAGTAGAGGTTTCCTAACACCCTATAGCCTTCCGAAGATAAATACAAACGTCTCCGTATTGATCCGCAAGACTCTATTAGGTTCGCCCGTGACTTGTGAGACCTACGTGAACCTAGAGCTATGATACCATGTTGTCACGACCCAAATACGAACTCAGGTCGTGGTGGCGCCCAACGCCAGGGTCAGGCAAGCCAACACTTGTGTTACTAGCGAGATTACCTTATTTGATAAATTATTCCAAAACTTGCCAAGTTTTAAGGTTAGAATTGTAAAGTGAAAACGTATAATTTAACCAACTTAAAAACCAACATAACCAAAAGGGACCGTAAATAAACATATACAGTGCTAAAATATAGCGTCTACTAAGTGTGCCAGGACCTAGTGTCACAAGTCTACGGGCGGACTATAGAGTATACAAAATAAGATAGAATAACCGTGCTACTGTCTGAAGGAAATAGACAGAAATAATAAAAGACAACTCCAAAGTGCTGCTGAGAAATGCCAAGGGGAGCAGCTCACCGTGGAGTTGGGTGCAGGGTATGCTCTCAAGATAGCGCTCCGATCTGATAACCAGATGCACCTGCCTCAGAACCTATACATATAAACAAATATGTACCCAGTGAGTATCCCTTCTAATCTCGAAGAAGTAGTGACGAGA
>ML252765.1:0-72038 GCA_005239495.1 Nicotiana undulata | reverse complement strand
AATTGGCTTGCCCGACAGTGGTGTCCGGCGCCATCACAACCCATAGGTTTTGGGTCGTGACAGATCCCTTAATATACTCTCTCATCACTCTGTCGTGGCGTACGGACCGATCCCATAATATAATCAATCATCACTCTGTCGTGGCGTACAACCCGATCCCATAATATAATCAATTATCACTCTGTCGTGGCGTACAACCCGATCCCATAATATAATCAATTATCACTCTGCCGTGGCGTACGACCCGATCCCATAATATAATCAATCATCACTCTGCTGTGGCGTACGGCCTGATCCCATCCCATGATTCTCTTATCACACTTAAATCAAGCCAAGTATCACAACATTTAAAGACAACAATACCAATCACACAAGTATACAAGTCATATCTATGCTACAACAGGGAAAAACAATGAACATGTTGTGTCCTAACTACCCGGACGAAGCAGTAATAGCCACTACGTACGGACTCTCGTCACTCGGTGCGTACGTAGCCCCCAAACAAGATCACATAGCAAACAAGGTTACCTAGAGGGACAATTTCCCTCTTACGAGGTTAGAAAGGAGACTCACCTCGCTCCGAAGATTCATCACCGGCTTCCAAGCCTCTACGACGACTAAAAATGGATGCGCACGCTCCCAAACTATCCAAATAACGATAATTCAATGAAAATATACTCAATAGATCATAACCAATTCAAATTACAAAGTTCCTCAGCCCGGCTCAATGAAATGACCAAAATTCCATCGGGCCCACGTGCTCAGACCTCGAAATTTCTTGAAGAAAATCTCTACCCGAAGTTTTACTAATTCAATTACACATTTTACTCAATTATTCATGCTCAATTCGTGGCTAAAAATTAAAATTTCCAAATTCTAGGTTTCTTCCAAATTTTCCTCAAATTTTCCCTAATTTTCTTGTTCTAATCCATGTAAGAATCTTGTATCTAACTTGAAATGAGTAGGAGTAACTTACCTTAACATAGATGACGAAAATCCTCTCTTGAAGCTCTCCAAAAATCGCCCATGGCTTTGAAAAATGAGAGAGAAATGCTAAAATCTCATTTTAATCAACACTGCCCAGTTTTGCCGTTCTATGCAATCGCATGAAGTCGTCCGCGATCGCACAGGACACCTAGATCACTCCTCCGCGATCGCACATGCCATTTCTATCTCCCACCAAAATTCCTTCTCCGCGATCGCACCTTCCTCCTTGCGATCGCACTAGCCTGCCCAGCCCTTCTCCGCGATCGCACACCAACATCCGTGATCGCATGGGCCAAAAACCTTGCCCCTCAATTTCCTCTCCGCGATCGCATAGCTAAGGCTGCGATTGCATAGCATTACCAGGAACACCAGAAAACAGCAAGCGCAATATACTCCGAAATGGCCCGAAACCACCCCGAAATACACCCAAGCCCCTCGGGACCTCGTACGAATGTACCAACAAGTTTGAAACATATCACAGACTTAGTCAAGGCCTAAAATCACATCAAACAACGCCGAAAACACGAATCGCGCAAGAATTCAACTTTATGAACTTTGAAATTTCCAAATTCCACATTGATGCCGAAACTTATCAAATCACGTCCGATTGACCTCAAATTTTGCAGGAAAGTTATATTCGACATTATGGACCTGCTCCAACTTCTGGGATCGCATTCCGACCCCGATGTCAAAATTTCCATTTCCGGTCGAATTCTTCAAAAACCTTCAGTTTCTATCTTTAGCCAAATGACCTTAAATTGACTTCCGGATATCTGAATTAACTTCCGATCGCGCTCCCAACTCCAGAATCACCATATGGAGCTATTCCCAGACTCGGAATCCCAAACGGACCTCAATATCATTGAAATGTACTTCAAGTCAAACTTAGGAAATTTCCTTAAAATACTGACTTTCCACAATATGCGCTGAACTATTCCCGGGTTATCCAAAACCTGTTACGGACATACGCCCAAGTCCAAAATCACCATACAAACTTGCTGGAACCTTTGGATCCTGATTCTGAGGTCGTTTACTCAAAATCCCCACCTTACTCGATTTCTTCAACTTAAGACTTTTGAAATGAGAATCTTCCTTTAAATCAACTCCGATCTTCTTGAATTTCAATTCCGACCATATGCACAAGCCAATATACCTGAAATGAAGTTATTTGTGACTCCCAACTGCTGAACGACGTGTTGGATCTCAAAACGACCGGTCAGGTCGTTACAAGTTCCCTCTGAACTTTGATACACTGAGGTTGGTATTTCCATACTGCACTTACTCAAGTCTTGGAAACTATGTCTTGGTGGGAGCATTGTCCAGGAACCCACGAGGACCTTAGGGAACTTTGACGCACCCAGACCATGAAAGGCTGTGAGATTCGAGAGGATTGAGGATTGGAAGATATGGGCCTAAGTGAAGGCTCCCTATAGAAGTAGCTTCTTATTTTCCTTCTTTCAATTATGTAATTCATTACTCTTGGTCTGTAATAACGTGTAAATGAATATTCGGGGCTGGATAGTGAAGATGGGATGGGATTATACATGTCTAGTATAGTTATGGGTAGAGATCATGCCTATAGGGTTTACTTTACCTATGTGTGCAATAGTATCATGTTTAGGATATGCTTGCCATGCATTAGAAAACCATGTTTAATTATGTTTATTTCAGCATCTCATCACGCTCATGTTCACTTAGAGAATTATGTTAAGCAACCTTTAAAATTGTTATAATTGCTGCAAACATTTCACTTAGAAATCCTGCTCATAGTTTAAATAACTATATAAAAACAGTTGTCATAAGTAAAAACTGCATCTGCATGTTCCTGATCTACATATAGAAATCCTATTTTAGGCTTCAAATTATCAGTACTTGCATTATATACCATGTCGCTTTAGGAATTCACTCTCAGCATGATCATTCGTTTATGTTAGAATCATGTACTGTCGCTAACACCTATAAATCATGCTAGGATCATCAACTTAATGAAATTATGTCTCCATGCTTCCTGTTAATAAGAAACTTCGTTAATAAGGGATTCTGGTTCTTAAGAAAGTATTTATGTGCATTCAGAAAAAATAGGCATCACTTTATGCATTTAGATATCCTGTCATAAGACATGGCACCCACCTTAGTTTAAGGCTTAAATTGTTTCATCCTTACTGTTTCTCTTTGTTAAGGTTAAACTGGAATAACTGGAGTATGTTTCCTTAACGCGCCTAGGAAAACCTTAGGCACAACGTTTGATAAAACAAAAATCAGTAACTACTTTTGTACACTGCCTATTAACCACAATGGTTTTAAAATCAGTCATCTTTTTTTAAACTCGTTAAACCCTGTTATTTGCTACTGCCTTCACGCCTAGAATCCCTACTTTAGGTTCTGAAATATGAGACTTCTTTGTGTTTTAGACGTGCTATTAACGTGCATTATTTGTGGAGGATCTATGAGCCATATGTTTGTCGATGTGTATCCCGTATGTACAAGTCCTAACTGTTTCTTTACTTGTCGCTTAATGTTTATCCTTTAAAACCTAAGAGGTCAGCCTAGCACTCACCCTCTAGGAATAGTAGTCCCTAACTTCCTCCAGGACTGATAGGATGGGATGAGCAATAGCACGTGATAAGCTTCGTAACCAACACGCGCATTTAAATACCTTAACAGGGTGGGAAGGGTAGAATATGGATATGATGACCGGTGCGCTAATACCACGTGTAGCCCCTCTTCGAGGAGTGACATACCGGGTATTGCATTGATGTGATCCATATTGATTTAAACCCTAGGACATTTTCATTCAAATGATTTTACTTTGTTATTCTTTAAATTTCTTTTAATAATTTCAGTATTTACTTTAAATCCCCTCTTACGTGAGCCTTGCTTGTCATTTGTTTACTGTCCAAATTCACAAAACTACTTGGCTGGGACCCACAGTTGTGGATCTCTAGGGGTGCCTAATACCTTCCCCTCGGATAATTTCAAGCCCTTACCCAATCTCTGGTAGCGCAAACTAATTTATGAGTTAATTATTCTTGGTGCCCTATCACACCATAAAATCGTTAGGTGGCGACTCTTCCTTAAATGTTTTCCTTTAAGGAGTTTTCCAGAATGTCATGAAACCCGATCTCCGCGTACCTAACCCGTGCGAGGAAAAAGGGGGGCGCGACAGCGTGCACTACCTGTCCCATGCCCATGGTCCAGGAGGCGTTTGGACCTTTATTTGGGATGGTTCTAGACTTAACTTAGGTTGCTCAAAAATGATAAAACTAGGCGACATATAAAATAAGTTGGACTTTCATGTAAAAGAAAAATAAGGGCTCAAGTTAGACTCCACACTTAGGCAACAAATGCACGCAAACAAATTAGGCATTTGACAGTTTCAGAATTGAGACGATTTAAAGTCATTAAATCCTATAGACATGTTCTCTATGTGATTCTGAATTATTGAACGTGTAGACAGTTTCACATGCAAGGCCATTTTGTATACAACTTCTAAATGACAACGCAGTTGCTTACTGATTATAGGTATAAGCGGTTAAAACCTATAGACATGCTATCTAGGTGATTTACGCAATATTTGGCAGTGATAAACACGAGAGATATTCAGAATTACTTAGTTTGCTCCTATAGGCATGCTTTCTAATAGTGTTCAATGGGACATTGTTTTAAAGCCCAATTTTAGCACTTAACGCAGGTGGGGATTATCCAATAGACATGATTCCTACCTTTGATGATTGAAACTGGTTTTAGTTATTATAGGCATGCTACTAAGTGGGAAACTATGACAACAACATATCAACCAACTAAAATCCTATAGGCATGATTTCTAAAATGCATATTTGTATAACATAAATTAACATGACCCTATGATCATAATGTCTAATGAATATGTTGTAATGCAAATTGAACATTGGTCACTTTATTTCCTATAGGCATGATATCTAACATGTAGAAGCAGAATAGGTTAGACAGATTAAACACCTATATGCAGGTTATCTAACACACACAGTAGCTGAATATATTTGAGCAAAGTAAACATATATGTGCAGGTTATCTAACACAAAATAGCAGAACATATTTGAGCAAAGTAAACACCTATAGGCAGGATTTCTACCCATTTTATGCAAATGTTAAAATAAACTCATTTTCCCAATTTTTACTAACACCCCAATTGTTATTACAACATTATTACAGACCCAGTGAATGGAATAAATTACAGAGTAAGAACAGCTATAGTGAGCCTACAGCAGGCCCAAAGTATACCCAGCCTGGCCAGGCCTTCATTCTCATGTCCATACAGTTTCACAACAGCCTAAAACCAATCTCCATTTTTACACAAAACAGACCACATCCAGCAACCATAGTTTGAACAAAAGTTCTAGAAGTATAACCATTTACACCAATCAACTGGTTTATCTAGTAGGTAAGAAGAGGGGCAAAGTTTGAGCAATTAGGGAAAAAGTGGCAGAGAAACCTAGATCCTAGTGTGTCAGATTTCCCAAGGGCTTCAAGAACCCATGGCAGTGCTCGCACTAGAGAGGTTGACAGAGGAGACTTAGGGAACAGCATTGGCTTTCAGCCAGCCCCAGAATTAAACAAGAAAGAACCAATGAAAAATAGTAGTAGGGTAATAGGTTTTGAAAACATTTGCTAGCTTGTAAGATAATCACATAATGAATTCCAAATAAAAACAAATTATCACACTGGACAGGGTGGCCTATGACAAGGAATAAGGAGCCTGGGATGGCAAGTTAACATGCAATGGTATTAGGCTATGGAAACCAAACAATGCAACTGAATTAGGACTAAAGAGAACCGATCATGCTAACCTAGGTTAAAACAGTATTACACAAACATGATCATGTATCATGGAGGGTATTAAATCAAAGGAGATTAGTTTCAAAAGATCACAAGTCATTAAGGGTATAGGTTGGACATAGCAGAAGTTCATAGGGTGATAACCATAGTCATAGGAGCGTACAACATTCAGTTTTTAAAGGTATATTAAACAAGTTAGGACATACTAATAATACCAATTGGTCGTTAGAAGTTAAGAATTAGGCAGGGAACATGGCTCAAACCATATTGTCAAACAGATCATTCCAGTTATCATGAGTTAAACTAAGCATGCTTCATTGTGTCTAAATTAATTAGGCTAAGTGCATCACATCATTAAGCTAGTACGCAGAATTAGGCAGAAAAGAGTCAAACAGATGCATTAGATCATGTAGTTTCAGAGAACATGCTTAACATAATACAGTAAACATTACAAAGGTTTAGAAACTAACCAGTGATTGTTCGATAAACAAGAAAGATTGCAGTAAGGGACCCAGAATCCTGAATGTGTCAAGTTCCAAGAACCCAGGCAATGCTTACACCCAAGAGAGGTCAAAAAGAGTAGAAATCCAATGGCCTTAGCTTTTCCAAACAGTATAGAATAATTAACACATATAGAGTAGAAAAAACTTCAGTTTTTAGTGGAAAAAATAGTGATTCCAAAGTTTTCCCCAAAAAGGGAAGGGGGGTCATTTCATATAGCAGTAGAAAAAGCACATAAATAAAAAAATATAAACAATCATACCGTAAAAGGAAATAAACACATAAATCAATTAAAAATCAAATTAGGAGAGTAAACCGGTAAACCTTAATTTTAGAGGAAAAAACAAATATTAACAGAATATTCAAAAATAAAGTAGCACAAGATGAATAGAGACACAAATAGTACTAAAATCAGAGAATCGAACTAATTAATAAGAATCTCAAAACCCTTATTTTAGGGTAAGACAAATATTGACAGAAATAAAATAAAAACATGTCATAGTAGAATATTGGGTGAATATGGACATAATAATACCTAAAATCAGAGGATCAGACATATTTTGATTAGATTGAAAGAGATTTGAAATCCCTAATTTAGGTTAAGTAAGAATCAACAGAATATATAGAAATATTCGTCCTTACAATAGAGCACATGATGAATATAGACAGAATAATCAGAAAAGTCAAGGATCTGAACCGATTTTGGTTCGATTCTTATGAGATTTGCTTGCCATATTTAGACAAGCAGTATAGAAAAGGATCCAGTACCAAACAGAGGCCATATGTGGCATAGGGTAGCCATAGAATCCATACTGTGTGGGATTAGGAGAGATTTTAGGGGAGACAACGGCTAGGGTTCTTAGGAGGGAGAAGGGAGGTGGGATTTGAGTGAGGAAGTCGGTAGAAAGTGATTAGGGTTAGGGGGTTTGGGTGGTAATTAAAAGGGAGGGTGTAATGTGGACCGTTGATCTCAAAGATTAACGGCCACAGTTTAAAAAGGGTCTTGGGTCGGGTGGTTAAACGGGTTGCGACCGGGTTGTGGGGTTGGATTATTTGGTTTGGGATTGGGGTTATTTGGTCTAGAGTGTTAGGTTTGGGCCAGCAATTAGCCCGAAAATGGGTAGGTTTTTAGGCTAGTTTTTAAATAACCAATATTTAATAAAAAGCAATTTATAAAAGTAATTAATAAATAGAAAGAATATCATTTGCGCAGCAAAATAATTAAAAATAATTACTTAACATTACAAAAATATAAAAAGTTATTTTCTGCATAAATAATGTAATTATTTATTCATATGGGCTATTATTGCAAAAATATGCCATTAGCCCTAAAATGCAATGTAATTATAAGAAAATGCACTGAAAAATATTTAAAACATCGTGTTCGTATAAATGATAAGTTTAGATGATTAAATAGTCATAAAAATAATTCAAGGATAATTGATGGAGGTTTATATAACAAAATACAGAAATAAATCTATTTAAAGACTTTAAAAATTATGGAAAATCCTTGTATATACTTATATGCTAAATAATGATGCATATGTACTATTTTGAGAGTATATATATATATATATATATATATGAGGGAAAAAATGGGGTATCAATATTTGGTATTTCCATACTCAAAACAAGCTCTCAATGGGCGTAGCTGCTGAAACTAATTCAGACTTGGTCGGATGGTCTCACCGCTGAAAGCACCCCTGGCGGGAGGTGCATTGGACAGTGGTGGTGCATAATAGGCAACCTGAGTCCTTGGAATGGCCGGGGCACCGCTAGAATCTAGAAGTGCTAAATGAACTGGTTGACTCACATATCTCATGCCATGTCAGACACTACATGGGCGGATTTACATATAAAAATCCTCAACATGGAATATGTATAGTTATATAGAGAATTTTAGAAAAATGATATAATAAAATAACAAGCACCCAAGTAAGAAAAGGCCTGATGGGTGCTTTGGTTTATGATAGTGTTGAAGGGCTCTAAAAGTATAAGGGCGAAAGATTGAATCTCACTCCTAGCAGGAACTTTTTCCTCCATTTTTTCCAATATTAACAAGTACTATTTTTCTTTTTCTCCAATTATTAGGTCATCATTTTTGCTCTTTCAGTTTTCACTCGTGAATTTTTTTAAGCGAATAGTTCTACTTTGATCTTTTGCTTCTGACTTTTTCTTTTGTTACTTTGTCTAATTCACTATAGCAAGAAAGAAAAGAAAATCTGCTTTAAAAAAAAACAAAGAGTTCCTCTAAATCGCAAATTTCACTAATCTTTTTTCTCGTTAATTGTATTAATCATTACAGATTCACGGTGCCGCTAATATTATTATTATAGTTTTCTCATTAATTTTTTTATCTCCATATAGTTGCACACTTATACGATGTATTGGTAGTAAATTTTCAAAAATAATTGAGCACCCACGAACAAAAAATCCTTGATCCGCCACTGGGGCAGTAGCTGCGGCGTGGCAACCACTAAATCCTCTAGTACCTCGAGGCCTCTTGGCCTCCCTGTCATCTAACTCTCGGCCACGCATACCCTCCAACCTTCGTGTGATCTCTACCAGCTACTGATACGGGGTGTATGTTTCCAACTCTCAAGACATGCTAAATCTAATGCCATAGTTGTCATGCCCCAACCTCGGGAATCGCGACCGGCGTTCAACCGAGTGAACCCGGCCGAGCGAGCTTGTTAGATACTTTCTACCCACTTTCCCATGCTTAAGAGAAGAAATTATTCCATTAATTATATAGTAAGAAGATCATATATATACAATACTAAGTCATCTCTTTGGTTACATCATCTTTATGTTTCAGAATACACACATTCTTTATGATTCGAGTGGCACAAGAGTTCAAAACACAACATAATCTGTTTGACATTTCTAGAACCCATGTACAACCCACATAGTGTCTACGGAGACTCTAAAGATACAAAATAGAGTTATGATAGTGCCGGCAACAAGGCCCCGACTATACCTCAAAACGTGGTAATAATATGAACAAAAGATACAGTATATGACCCCAGGATGAAGTGGGGGCTCACCGAGTCTGCTGGGAAGAGGATGTACCATTATCGTTGATCAACATTTCCTTCTACGAAACCACCTGCATCCATTTAAAGATGCAGCGCCCCCGGCAAAAGGGGCGTTAGTACCGTCGAATAGTACTAGTATGTAAAACTAAAACACCAACTCAATAGAATGAATAATAATACAAGGTGGAAATAGTCATGAATTCAATAAGTGCAAAATGTGAGGTCATTCGGACGAGTTTAGGCGTGGTTCAGCGTCAAATGTGAATTCTTAGAAATTCCTAAGTTCTTAGGCTTGAATCTATGCATATTTGAGTATTTTGATGTAATGGGATATGTTTTTAAGGCTCGACCAAGTTTGAATAGGGTATTGGGATCAGTTGGTGGTTTTTCTGATGACATAAGTAACATTTGCAATCTTAACTTTAAGGGAAAGGAGCGTAAAACTTTTCGAGGAACATTTTTCCATTCTTTCCTAGAGTAACCCCATTAGTTTTTTGACCTTCAATTGGTTTCCACCTAGACTTACAACAAACCAAGCAAGATTCTGCATTTGCATTATATTTCCAAAATAACATTCGGTCATTTTTACAAAAATATATTTTTTTCATAACGAAGACCTAAATTTCGAATCAATTCTTTTGCTCCATAAAATGATTCTGGTAAAGCTTCACCAGAAGGAAGTGCTCGTTTAATTAGCGTCATTACGCTATCATTTGCTTTATCACTAAACCCAAAAAGATACTTAATTTGAAACAGTTCCACAATCAGTGGTAACTTGAAGAATGGCTCACATCTAGGATGGCAAGGTCATAGCCTATGTTTCTCGTCAGTTGAAGGTTCATGAGAATAATTATCCAGTTCATGACTTGGAGTTAGCGGTGATTGTTCATGCCTTGAAGATTTGGAGGCATTATTTGTATGGGGTGCCATGTGAGGTATTCACTGATCACAAGAGTTTGCAATATTTGTTCAAGCAAAAGGAATTGAACATGAGGCAGAGAAGGTGGTTAGAGTTGTTGAAGGATTATGATATTACTATTCTTTATCATCCTAAAGTTGTTTTGTAGCATCATCCAACAATTTAAAAAATTAGAAAGCAAGTTCCAACGTATCAACATGTTTACGCATAACCCCACCAGAATAATCCATGATATTAGAGCTAGAAGCATCTTAAACCATATCAAATATATCATTACCCCTTGACTATTCCAAAAATTATTAAATGTTCCCTGACTTCATCTCTAGTCTTATGGAAAACATTGTTGCATTTCTTACAAGGACAAGGATTTTACCTTCATGTTCTGTATGCTCAAAAGTAAATTGAAGAAAATCATCAACTCCTTTTAAATACACATTGCTCAATCTATCGGTACAATGCATCCAAGTCTTGTCCGTTTCAAATTTCCTACAAAGAAGAAAATATGATCAATATGCATAAGAAAAATCCCAGATTTGCAAGAGTTAAGCACAATCGGTATTCTAAAGAGCCCAAACATTTAACTTTCGGTTAGAAATAAATAGAAGACATAGACTATTAGTTTCAAGACACATTCCCTTTGCATTTCCTTTTTCTTTGTCTTTGCCACCAAAGCTACATAAATACATCATAAAATGGTTGAAGATCAAAGAAGTTTCGTCACACAAGGCATCTCCATTATTATCAAATACAAACCCAAACTCAAACCCGACAATATGAGTCTGATAACACCTAAGTCAACTCCCTTAAAACATATAAACTCTCCAATTCTTCAAATTGTCAGCTTTTGACAAATAGAGCCAAAACCTTCTAGGAATATCAAAATTCAAAATAGAACATATATCGAAGATCAAAATCACCATACAAACCAAATGAAACCATCAAATCTTGGTTCTATGGTCGTTTACTCAAAAGTCAAACGTTGGTCAACTCTTCCAACTTAAAGCTTTCAAATTGAGAATTACTCTATCAAATCAATCTTGAACTTCTCGAAAATCAAAACCAACCATAAACGCAAGTCATAATACATCATGTGAAGCTACTCAAAATATCAAACCACCAAAGGGAATGCTAATGCTCAAAACGACTGATTGGGTCGTTATATGCTCCCCCACTTAAGCATATGTTCATCCTCGAACGTGCCAAGAATCGTTTGAAAATCATCAAATCATTGTATAAGCTCTCCATACACATACTTGCGAGTGATCTCGTATCATCTCAATCCATATAAGTCGATTAACATGATCCGGCTGAAGATTCTTCCTTCGACCTTAGTTTACAAGCCTTAGAATGAAATCAACATCCAGAAATATCTATAAGATTTATTCTTTGTACATGTATATTGTACCAATTCCCACAAGCCGCATGAAGTCATAAACATAATCCCAACATATAACCACACGATGAACCGCATAACTCACGTACTCATAACCACAATGGATGCTCATTACCAAATTCAGTACCGATGATATACTTCATATCAGATAAAACCTCATTCCAAAATTTCATAGCACTGTAATGAAGAAAGAAACATGTAGAAATTCATATCCACCATCAACTCAACAAGTGATGGAGATCTCTCGCTTGGCAAGAAACGTTGCCGAAATCTTAGCTGACTAATGATATTATTCTTCCAAACATACCTTGACCAAATCCGATGGCATTAATTCCAGGTCGAATAACCTCATTTCATCCAGTAAAAAAATTTTGGTTGAAATGCCACACCAAAGGCCATCGTGAACCATATACAAGGCAATCCTTGCACCAAACTCGGAACAACTCAAAAGTGACCAATAATGGAAGGAGAAAAAAATAACAAAATAGTCCAACAAGTTCAACAGATACAACCACAAAGCACAATGTTATGCACCCATCCCATAAGGGAGAAGAAAAACACACGAAATAAGCACAAGGATCATAACCTAATATAACTCTACTACGGTGCGTAACTCGATCCACATGGAATACCCATCGAGTCATATTGTTCATAATCATCAAACACATGTGTATCAACAACAAGCACGCAAAGTTCTTGACCATAACCATGGAGAAACGGATAGCACAATATAACACAGACAAGAAAAGCACGACTAAGGTTCAATAAGAAACTCAACACCTCAAGATCCATCTCGCTCAAATCTCCTTGCAAGGCCTAAATAGAACCACATCATGCGTGTGAACAGTCGAATAGTCCCATAACTCAATGCAGCATAAGAGAGTAATACACGGAACATATCAGAGCACGAATACGATCAATTCAAGTCGATGACACACCAGTAATTATTGTGCTGAATAAACAATTCTGATCTGTTGTAGAATACACATTATCATTAAACTACCAATGGGTCCCCAAATCGACTTCAATTATCCTAGAATAGGTAAATAACCTTCCAGAAAGCCCACAGTAGAATATCCATAACTCATACGGTCAACTATCCAAGCATTAACACATCTTCACAATCTGTAACCAAGGAATAGTCTGCCTCTGAGAACATCCAGCCTCTAAACCTCAAGAGTACAGGAATATCCATATTTGATCCTAACTCTCCCACTCAAATGACTGACACATCACTTATACACTATCCTCATATAAAATACTCCTATAAGTCTTCCGCGTCAGTTAGAAAATCCTGAACATCAACTGTTACCAACCATGCAATCTCTATAGTACCAATCAAACATCTGCAAGCCAAAACATAATGTGTCTTTTACAACACACACATTTCTCAAACGATATCAGATAGTGCCAACATCCTTCTAAAAACATGAAATCTCCCATGCTATCTAAAACTCATGACCTTCCTTTAGAAACTGAACCGCAACCTCACCATACAATCTCAATCCCACATAATGCATCGCAACTATCATGCTATCATATGAATATGTGAGAATCTCATAATTAACTCTGAATCACATGTAGGCTAGACACCCCATCAACCAGAAACATTCTACCTAACTTAATCCGTGAGAACATTGCAACACGCAACGAATCCTCTATACTCGTAGAAGACATCAACCACGAGTCGTGGTCAAAACCATCATGAACTCTTCAGAACCCATTTTCACATAACCAAGCCATCGGAACTGAATCCCTTTGAATCAACCAAGTCACGCAATATGTCAAAACCAAAAGTATTGCTGCAAAATGTGTGTAAATCCTTATCATACCTAAGAAACCGACCATTTCCACTACTATGTTGATTCAAACCACTGCTAAGTTGACCCAACATCTTCGGATTCCTCTTGACTTGCCTTCAAGGTAACACTGCCCTTTCCCAATACTCTACGGACCTTAATCAAAACTTACCCCAAGTGGGCCTAACATGAAACCACATCATCCTAATAACCATAAGCCATTTTATTCCCTCTCACGCACCCGATAGTACCACAAACCGAAATTCCCACTCTGATGAGACCTTTTTATGAATCTGGAACTATTTCTTTTATCTCTATAATACTGCAATGTAGAATCAATAATGATAAATCAATACCATAAGAATAGGCACCATCCAATGCAAATCTCAAATCTTCGCCATACACAAATCCCGGAATCCTTAAATACCACATTTAAATCTTAAACCCATTAGAACTTTCTCGAGAGTCATATGCATTTCTCTAATCTCCAACGCACAGCCAATATGCGTCGAACGACTTATGCTCCACCAGCACATGAATACCCAAAAGCTAGTTGTCGCGTCCCTTTTATTCTCGTGAAATCGGGTTTCGACATTAACAACTCTTTTAAAAGGGAGGAAGGGTTATTAAAAGAGAGTCGCCACCTAATGGATTAAGGTGCGTTAGGGCACCTATTGCAAATTACTCGGGTTTACTAGTTTGCATTACCAAAAATCGGGTAAGGGCTCAAATTACCTCGAGGAGAAGGTGTTAGGCACTCCCCGAGGTCCACAACGGTGGGTCCCAGCCGAACTCAAATCATGTGAATTAGTCTAATAGAAAAGAGAGAATAATTTTAATAGGAATGGGGTTCCTAAGTCTTTTAGCCTAAAGGATCACCTCGTGCAACATAAATAATACTTCGTAACTCCCCCAAGACGGGGGTGTTACTCATATTATTCAGTGGCACAGACTATCATTTCATGCTACCTGATTACTATCTTTAAGTTATTTACCTAAAGCGCTCAAATCAATTCTAACTCGTACCCTATGTGTGCACTTCCCGTCCCTTGCCTATGGTCCAGGAGGCGTTTGGACCTCTATTTTGGGATGGTTCTAGACTTAACTTAGGTTGCTCAGAATGATAAAACTATACGACATATAAAAACAAATTGGACTTTCACGTAAAAGAAAATAAAGGCTCAAGTTAGCCTCCACACTTAGGCAGCAAATTCACGCAAAAAAATAGGCGTTTGAAAGTTTCAACAATTAAAGCCATTAGGTCCTATAGACATGATTTCTATGTGATTCTGGATTTGATCATGCGAGCAGTTATGCGAAGTAATTTCTAAGTGACTGCACAGTTGCCTATTGATTATAAGTATAAGCGGTTAAAACCTATAATCATGTTATCTAGGTGATTTACTTAGTATTTGGCAGTAATAAACAACGAGAGATATTCAGAATTACTCAGTTGTTCCTATTGGCATGCTTTCTACTAGTGTTCAACGAAACATCATTTTAAAGCCTAATTTTAGTGCTTAACACAGATGGCAATTATCCTATAGACATGATTCCTGCCTTTGATGATTGAAACTGGTTTTAGTTCCTACAGGCATGTATACTAAATGGGCAAGTATGACAATAGCATATCAATCAATTAAGAACCCTATAGGCATGACTTCTAAAAATGCAGATTTGTAGAACATAAATGACCCTATGATTATGATGCCTAATGAATATGCTGCAATGATATCTAACATGTAAAAGCAGAATGGGCAGGTTATCTACAGAGCTTATTCGAGCTAAGTAAACACAAATAGGTAGGTTATCTAACACACAGTAGCAGGATGTATTTGAATAAAGTAAACTCCTATAGGCAGGATTTCTAACACACTCAATAGCAAATTGAGCAAAGTAAACACCTATAGGAAGGTTATCTAATGCACAATAGCAAAATGTATTTGAATAACGTAAACACTATAGGCAGGTTACCTAACACAATAGCAGAATGAGCAAAGTAAACACCTATAGGCAGGATTTCTACCCCTTCTCATGCAAATGTTAAAATAAACCCAGTTTCCCAATTTACTAACACCCCAATTGTTATTACAAATAATTATTACAGACCAGAACTGAATGAATGAATTACAAAGTATAAAAACTATAGGAAGCCTGCAGTAGGCCCAAATGCACTTGGGTTGTCACGACCCAAAATCCATTGAAGCCGTGATGGCGTCGGACACCACTGTCAGGCAAGCCAATCATTAAATAGTTGAATTAAATTTCCTGTTTTAATATTTGGAAATCATTACATTTGTAATATTAGAATAAAGTCCGCTAAGTAAATTTGATAGTTTAAATATCCATTTTTAATAAAATACACCCCAAACACATCTCAGAATACGGCATCACAAGTGCATGAGCGAACTTCTAAGAATTTATACAGATACTATAATACCTGTCTGAAATACAAGTTGCACAAGGTATTTAAAAATGAAAATACAATACATAGAGGAAGACTCTGCCGGCTGCGGGTTGTCTCCGGATGATGCAACTCGTCTAAGTCTCCAAGTCAACCATATTGTTGTGAAAGTACCTGTGCAGTAAAAATGCACGGCAAGTGTAGCATGAGTATGAAAACAACGTGTACTCAGTAAGTATCACGCCTAACCTCATAGAGGTAGTGACGAGAGGTTGAATTTGAAACTTGCTTGAGGTCAATTTAGTATAATCAAGTGAGACACTAAAAATGAATATCATAGGCAATTTAATAAAAATTTAGGATAAGGAATATCAACTTCTTTCTCATTCAGCACTTTAAATCTTCGTCATTTCAGTTGACAAATTTATAATTCACAGGCCAATAATCAGGTAATAATTACAAAAAGTACGCAGCAATTATCATGCACAAGAAATGCCGAGGGTCAAACGGCACGGACCAACAATAATAAAATGTGCACTGCCGAAGGGTCGAACGGCTCGAACCATAGATGCATCTATTTTCCCCGCTCGCGAATCGATCATGCGACGCGGTCATATATAAATAATAAGGTTATCCTGCTCGCGAATCATGCATGCGACTTAGGTACCCATAAATACACATATTCACACAAATAAACCACAGTTTTATCAGGAAAGCAGTTACTCAAGAAAGTGGTAAAATTCTCTTTTAAGGAACACAAAGATAGTATTTAAATATTTTTCTGGAAACTCATTTGTCAAATTTAATAAAGTTTAGATATTATAAATTTATCAGGAACACAATTATCCCCGGAAGAATCAATTCTCTCTCAAAATGATTAAGACAAGTAAACTCTAACCATTCTTAGGTATTCAATTACTAATCCGATAATATTGACAGTCTAACATCACGGGCAAGATCACAAGTACAACAAGTAAGGCATGCTAGTGGGTCCTAGACTACCCATACACAAGCATAATAGTAGCTACGCACGGACTCCTGTCACCTCGTGCGTACGTAGTCCCCGCAAATAGTAGCACATATTCAATCAGTTCACCTGGCGACAATTCCTCCATACAAGGTTAGAAAGGAGACTTACCTCGCTCCAAAATTCCATAACCGACTTCCAAGACCTTCCGACGACTCCAAAAAATTTTCACAATGCTCCAAAGCTAGTAAAATAATGGCAAACCAATGAAAATGTACTCTAATACGCATAACCATTTAAATTATATAAATTCCTAACTCCGCTCGAAGAATTGACAAAATTGCCCTCGGGCCCACGTGCCCGAATTCTGATATTTCTTGAACATAGTGTTCACCCATAGCTTTACTAACTCAAATACATAATTTACTCTTAATTCCTTGCTCAAATTCGTGGTCAAGACTCCAAATTACCAATTCTAGGTCTTCCCCTAAAAATCCCAATTTATGCTAATTTTCCCTGTCTAAATCCATGCAAGACCACATTTTTAACTCATAAATGAGGAGAATTCACTTACCTAGTGACGCTAGAAGAAAATCCCTCCTTGAGCTCTCCAAAATCGACCAAGACAAATGAAAGAAATGAAGGAAATGGCAAATTTCCCGATTTTAAAACAATCTGCCCAGGCCCATTTCTGCACATGCGGTCCACATCTCGCACCTGCGGCTTCCTTCTCCTTCAGCCAGATCCGGACCTGCGCCCCATTGTCCGCATCTGCGCCTTCGCAGGTGCAGAAATTTCATCGCACTTGCGCTCCCAGCCAAGCCAGCAAAACCTCACACCTGCGGCCAAAGCCTCGCAAGTGCGTCACACCAGATGACAGCAACCTCAGCTTTTCTCCAACTTCAAATTTGATCCGTTAACCACCCCGGAATTCACCTGAGGGCCCCCGGGCCCCCGTCCAATTACACCAACCTGTTCCAAAACATAATGCGGACTTGATCGAGGCCTCAAATCACATCAAATAACATCGAAACAACGAATCGCTCTCCAATTAAATCTTTATGAACTTAGAAATTTCAAACTTCTACATCCGACGCCGAAACCTATCAAATCACGTTCGATTGACCCCAAATTTTGCACACAAGTTATATTCGACATTACGGACCTACTCCAACTTCCGAAATCGGGACCCGACCCCGATATCAAAATTTCTACTTCTGGTCGGATTTCTCGAAGACCTTCAAATTTCTATCTTTAGCCAAATGACTTAAAAATAACCTACAGACATCCGAATTCACTTCCGATCGCGCTCCTAATTTCAGAATCACTATACGGAGCTACTCCCGGACTCGGAATCCCAAACGGACATCAATATCACTGAAATGCACTTCAACCTAGACTTAGGAAATTTCTTTAAAAATGCTTTTCCACAATATACGTTGAAACGCTCCCGGGTTATCCAAAACCCGATCCGGACATACACCCAAACCCAAAATTATCATACAAACCTGTTGGAACCTTCAAATCCTGATTCTGAGGTCGTTTACTCCAAATTCCGATCTTAGTCGATTCTTCCACTTAAGGCTTCCGAAATGAGAATTTTATTTCCAATTTGACTCTAAACTTCCCGAATTTCAACTCCGACCACGCCCATTACACCTGAAATGAAGCTTCTCGTGACCTCAAATTGCTGAACGACGAGCTAGAGCTCGAAACGACCTGTCGGGTCGTTACATTCTCTCCCACTTAAACATACGTTCGTCCTCGAACGTGCTAAGAACTGCTCTGGAGTTATCTGAAATTGTTGTTTAACACCTCGTGCAGCTACCTGTTCTACCACCACTCAGTTGAGTACATTAGCTCAATCAAATCCAAAGATATCCTCTTTCATCCTTACAATAAGCTCAGAACCCAGTTCCAACGCCCAAAATTCTCTGCTAGGTCTGTTTCCAATATATGAACACCGAATCAATCATTACACGAGGTACCAGAACATGATTGCATGCCTTTGCTAAATTAGCATCGTACACCGCATAATTCATCATTTAACCATAATGACATTCCCTGATCTTAATAACCGAAATTCCACAAACCTGATGCTCCCAATGCACCTCACGACATACATATAGGTCCTGCTATAACGCTTACGATACCACCACGACGAAAGAGATGTGTAGAAATTCATACCCAACTGCAGAGTTAACCAATCATTGAATCTCTCCTCTTGACTAGAATCATCACCTCATTATGATCCAAATAATGGTATTTGTTCATTAATATATTTCACATGATCTTATTGCACTGATCCCGGATCCAATAACCTCGCCTCACCCATTATGAACTGCTCAGGCAATAAATCACTCCAGACATGACCAAAAGTCTCAGTTGGTGCCACAACATGCCGATAGGTCACAACTCGAATGTGATACATACAGAATGAACTATGAAAGAACTACTCGACTCACGCAATTAATATGAACCTTCCTCCGAAAAATAGGAATCAAAACACGAGAAATATAATGTAGGTAACCTTACTCAACATCACATTTTTGTGGCGTGCAACCCGATCCAAAATAACCCCGTCGCGGCGTGTCACCCGATCCACACATAAAACTCACATAAGGGGGTACACACAGAGCTGAATTTCTCACTAACACAAAATATCGAATATCGGTCACAAGCATGGTAAGTGCATAATACTATCCTGGGGAGACTGATAGAGCCATACGCTACAAAAATCCAAACACAACTGAGGTGCGATATATAATCTGAATCTCAAGAGCTATCCTGCTCACATAACATCATCACTGCGTTGAATCTCAACACATAAGAGATTATCAAGCCGCCTCCACAACTCACACGGCACCACAGAATATTACCTGAATGAACAAAGATGGAACAACATCCAATATTCCAACACCCCTCCTTGAGAAGCGCTATACTGATATGAACACACCTGACTCACATGGAGCCTGCAACCATATTTGAATCCATTCAGAACCATCAAGTCGATTCTTCTCGCACTGAACTAGGTTGATAGCCTTACCTGGGTCCATAATGACCCACTTCTTCTCATAACACGCAAGAACAACCATCATAGTCGGGACAAACACCCCACAATCCACAACAAAGTGAACTGAATGCCTTCCAGGCATAAATTCTCAAATAAGCAGTATTACACTTCTTTATACTCAGTCTAAATCTTCAATCCATTAAGTGACTACATGTCACACTCATACGATCTTCTCGTGGTCATGCTCCCACGTCCTTCCACACAAGGTAATAAGTCTGCACATCCATACCACCGACCACACTAACGTTGTAAAACAAATCAAGAACCCATAACCAGGATGCAAAGCCTCTTTCACCAAACACCGATCTCAGGTGTCACTGAAGACAACACCAGCTTACTCTAAACATTAAAATCCCTTTTTCTTGACCATCTGAGCTCATGACATCCTGTTAACATCGAACCGCAATCTTGATCCTTACTTCCAATTCCATACTGCTTAATGCACCTGACATGCCAATATGAGATAGCGCGAGAATTACATCATAACTTATGAACCACTGCTAGGGTGAACACTTTATCATATAGAAACCTTTTACTTACCTCAATTCAAGAGAACCATAACAACACACAAGTGAATTCTCATAATCACAAAATAAGCAAATCCTCAAGGAATAGTCTATACCACCATAATCTTTACGGGACCCGCCTACACCTAACAAGCCATAATACTTGAATGCTTCTAAATTAAAATCTATTACGACGGCTGACAAGCCTCACACACACTGGTACAAACTGCATGCATAACTTAATCACACTGAAGGAACGGATCACTGCCTTACATGAGCCATTTCAACCGTGGCTAACCAATCTATCTAATTTCAATTATCCTTAATTGCCTCAGAAATAATAAATACTCCATTCAACGCATAACGAACTTAGTCCTCACTCGTCCCGAGTGGCCTTGATTCACGAGACCATGCTGTCTCAATCCCAAAATCCATCTCATACCCTCCTTGTGCGTATTCACATCTCTAACTGATATACTCATCCTGATAATCTTTCTACAAATCCGAAGTTCATTATTCCTCCAATGTTATATTGCAAACCAAAAACATTATGGAAACTTCCGGGCCTCCTATCACAACTTGTTGCAAGGCCCGACTCTTAGCCATACTGCGGACATGAAACCCATAAGCACCGCATTCTTAACCTTCGAATTCATAAGGACCACTACTGAGAGTCACCCACTCTGACTAGGCCCCGAATACAATCAACTCCCAGGCTCTTCTAGCACACGAACACCCTCTCAATGAAGCACGTGACTGAGTCACTACCCTTATAACTCGCTTATGCATTAAGCATAAATCCTGAATCTTTTCAAAGCCTAAACCTGCTTCAATAAGGCCAACCTTTGCACACATTTATCAAATCCTATGCTCAATTACCATTTTATTCCTTTCCCCTTAGCTATAATAACTTGCCAATACGCCGAGAATCTGCAACCCCATGGGAAGATAATCATGCAATCCAATTGCAGGCGGTGGGGCTCTCCCACGTAGCCTGAAGCTTCTCCTTGCACCACTCTAGACCCCTCCGAAATCCTTTCTTCATTGCTGACATGATATTTCTCAACTAACCCGTCAAATTCTTCTTAATTCTCCTATTAGCGTTCCAAGAATATACAAATTCTCTAGCATCATTCACGTATTCAGCCTCCTACAGAATAGCCACTAGAATTCCTCGCAGCAACTTGCCAACCACACAACCGCTAACTTGCTCACAGGAGATAACCCACCTGTGGAAATTACCAATTGACACCTCCAACGACGCTGTATTGCACAATCTCTACAATATCAATACCCCATACTACGCCCTTCTTCATTTACCAACTTTACTAGTTCGTCCGCTCCTCATGGAAATCCATTAAATGCGCGACAATATCTTCAAATTCACCGCCATATTGCATCCTCCTTCATCCCTAACAACTCCTCTCTGTTGTATCCAACCTTCGCCGAAATAACCAACATTTCAATTTAAGCTCGTGGACCCAATCACCGTCCACAAAAATTCTCAAATCACCTCAAACTTCTCTTCATTGTGTGCAGCTATCTCATCACTGAACTCATATGCTACGTTGCCACTCTCCCACTTTGGTCAAACTCCCCCTCTAAGCAACTGCTCATCTTCCGCTTCTCACACCTGGCCTTCTAGAACTTTATCCGCCACCTGACACTTCTCACATGTCTTCCTTCATCGTATGCTGCCCAATTGCTGCCTCAATTCAATATCATTCTCTGTAGCTCTTAAGCCAGTAGATCACCACACTTGAAGCTTGTCGAGATCATATTTCTCGAGTCGCCTACATTAGAAATACTTATTCAAATCCTGAACCACCGCACACCACGATCTCTGACAGCCGCTTCTTCAATACTACGTCACAATACTCTGACCCCATGCAACCGAAGAAACTATAGCACCGGCGAACTTAACACATTTTATCTGATCAAAGACAACGATACCACATCACATATGAAAATTCCACCTCACTTGAAAACACCAAGTCTTATTACTTTATCAACCCAAACATGTACATTTATAGTCCAATTGCCTTTCCTCCGTCAGAAATAAAATACTGAAATCTCGGAATCACGCTCTGAGAAGACCTCCTTCCAAGTCATTCATTGTCCCAACACATGGGCAAGCTTCCAATCATCACATCAACACCGTGCGATAACCAATCATAAGCATCATAGCAAATCTGTGCATAGCCTCAAATCTCTCAGAAGCACAGCTACTGAGCTGAAACAACATATTATCCTTCTACAGAGCGACGACAATAGCCCCAACCAACTACGCAGGGAAAACATCATGCACCATATCCGTAGTACCATTACTATTCCTCAAATTCCCAATTTGTAGCAAGCGCTTCGCAACGCGTAAGATTGAGTAGGAAGAAACGCAGGCATAAGCCTCAAAGGAATCAAATCGCACGATGAGGAATCAGGAAGGAAAGTACTCCTAACAACCCGGTAGCCTCTCGGAGATAAGTACAGACGTTTCCGTACCAATCCGCAAGACTCTACAAGACTTGCTCATGACTCGTGAAATCTAAGGGAACCTAATGCTCTGATACCAAGTTGTCACGACCCAAAATACATTGAGGTCGTGATGGCACTGGACACCACTGTCAGGCAAGCCAATCATTAAATAGTTGAATTAAATTTCTTGTTTTAATATTTGGAAATCGTTACATTTGTAATATTCAAATAAAGTCCGCTAAGTAAATTTGATAGTTTAAATATCCATTTTTAATAAAATACATCCCAAACACATCCCAGAACCTGACATCACAAGTGCATGAGCGAAATTCTAAGAATTTATACATATACTATAATACTTGTCCGAAATACAAGTTGGACAAGGGATTTAAACATGAAAATACAATACATAGAGGAAGACTCTGACGGTTGCGGGTCGTCTCCAGATGATGCAGCTCGTCTAAGTCTTCAAGTCAGCCATATTGCTGTGACAGTACCTGTGCAGTAAAAATGCACAAGTGTAGCATGAGTACGAAAACAACGTGTACTCAAAATGTATCCCGCCTAACCTCAGAGAGGTAGTGATGAGAGGTCAAATTTGACACTTGCTAGAGGTCAATTTAGTAAAATCAAGTGAGACACTAAACATGAATATCATAGGCAAATTATAAATCTAGGATAAGGAATATCAACTTCTTTCTCATTCAGCACTTTAAATCTTCGTCATTTCAGTTGACAAATTTATAATTCACATGCCAATAAGCAGGTAAAAATTACAGAAAGTATGCAGCAATTATCACGCGCAAGAAATGCCGAGGGTCGAACGGCGCGGACCAACAATAATAAAATGTGCATTGTCGAAGGGTCGAACAGCTCGAACCATAGATGCATCTATTTTCCCCGCTCGCGAATCGATCATGTGATGCGGTCATATATAAATAATAAGGTTATCCTACTCGCGAATCATGCCTGTGACTCAGGTACCCATAGATACACATATTCACACAAATAAACCACAATTTTATCAGGAAAGCAGTTACTCAAGAAAGTGGTGAAATTCTCTTTTAAGGAACACAAAGATAGTATTTAAATCTTTTTCTGGAAACTCATTTGCCAAATTTAATAAGGTTTAAATATTAAAAATTTATCAGGAACACAATTATCCC
Source organism: Nicotiana undulata (assembly GCA_005239495.1). Taxonomy (NCBI): domain Eukaryota; kingdom Viridiplantae; phylum Streptophyta; class Magnoliopsida; order Solanales; family Solanaceae; genus Nicotiana; species Nicotiana undulata. Next base: position 47,998 of record ML252765.1, on the reverse strand, counting down.
CGGAAGAATCAATTCTCTTTCTAAATGATTAAGACAAGGAAACTCTAACCACTCTTAGGTATTCAATTACTAATCCAATAATATTGACAGTCTAACATCACGGGCAAGATCACAAGTACAACAAGTAAGGCATGCTAGTGGGTCCTAGACTACCCAGACTCAAGCATAATAGTAGCTACGCACGAACTCCCGTCACCTCGTGTGTACGTAGCCCCCGCAAATAGTATCACATATTCAATTAGTTCACCTATGGGGATAATTCACCCTCACAAGGTTAGAAAGGAGACTTACCTCGCTCCGAAATTCCATAACCGGCTTACAAGCCCTTCTGACGACTCCAAATAATTTGCACAACGATCCAAAGCTAGTCAAATAATGGCAAACCAATGAAAATGTACTCTAATATGCATAACCATTTAAATTATATAAATTTCTAACTCCGCTCGAAGAATTGACAAAATTGTCGTCGGGCTCACGTGCCCGAGTTCCGAAATTTCTCGAAGATAATGCTCACCCATAGCTTTTCTAACTCAAATACATAATTTACTCTTAATTCCTTGCTCAAATTCGTGGTCAAAACTCCAAATTATCAAGTCTAGGTCTTTTCCTAAAAATCCCAATTTATACTAATTTTCCCTGTCTAAATCCATGCAAGACCACATTTTTAACTCATAAATGAGGAGAATTCACTTACCTAGTGATGCTAGAAGAAAATCCCTCCTTGAGCTCTCCAAAATCGTCCAAGCCAAATGAAAGAAATGAAGGAAATGGCAAATTTCCCGATTTCAAAACAATCTGCCCATGCCCATTTCCGCACCTGCGGTCCACATCTCGCACATGTGCTCCCGCAGGTGCGCCTAATAGCCCGCACCTGCGGCTTCCTTCTCCTCCAGCCGGATCCGCACCTACGCCCCATTGTATGCATCTGTGCCTTCGCAGGTGCGAAAATTACATCGCGTCTGTGCTCCCAGCCAAGCCAGCAAAACCTCGCACCTGCGGCTAAAGCCTCGCAGGTGCGGTCACACCATATGACAGCCACCTCAGCTTTTCTCAAACTTCAAATTTGATCTGTTAACCACTCGGAATCCACCCGAGGCCCCCGGGACCCTGTCCAATTACACCAACCTATTCCAAAACATAATGCGGACTTGCTAGAGGCCTCAAATCACATCAAATAACATCGAAACAACGAATCACTCTCCAATTCAATCTTTATGAACTTAGAAATTTCAAACTTCTACATCTGACGCCAAAACCTATCAAATCACGTCTGATTGACCCCAAATTTTGCATACAAGTCATATTCGACATTACGGACCTACTCTAACTTCTGGAATCGGGATCCGACCCGGATATCAGAATTTCCACTTCCGGTCGGATTTCTCGAAGACCTTCAAATTTCTATCTTTAGCCAAATGACTTCAAAATAACCTACGGACATCCGAATTCACTTCCGATCACGCTCCAAATTCCAGAATCACCATACAGAGCTACTCCGAGACTTGGAATCCCAAACGGACATCAATATCACTGAAATGCACTTCAACCCAGACTTAGGAAATTTCTTTAAAAATGCTTACTTCCACAATATACGCCGAAATGCTCATGGGTTATCCGAAACCCGATCCGGACATACACCGAAGCCCGAAATCATCATATGAACCTGTTGGAGCCTTCAAATCCTGATTCCGAGGTCGTTTACTCCAAATTTCGATCTTAGTCGATTCGTTCACTTAAGGCTTCCGAAATGAAAATTTTCTTTCCAATTTGACTCTGAACTTCCCGAATTTCAACTCCGATCACGCCTGTGAGTCATAACACCTTAAATGAAGCTGCTCGTGACCTCAAACTACTGAAGGACGAGTTAGAGCTCAAAATGACCTGTCGGGTCATTACATGGGCAGACCAAGCCTTCAACTCACAATAGCTCTAAAAGCTCATGTTCAAAGATAAACAGTAACCAGCAGTGAATGATTCACCCATATCTCAAGGATAAGCATAAAGAACCCAAATCTCTAGTGTGTCAGAGTTTCCAAGGGCTTCAATAACCCAGGGCAATGCTCACACTACAGAAGAATGATCAGAATAGTTCGAAGAAGCCTAGGGACCAAATCCTAGTGTGTCAGAGTTCACAAGGGTCTCATATGAACCCTGAGAACTGCTCACACTACGGAGGCCAAGGGATAGAACCTAGTTACTTTGGCTTTAATCCAGAAAAGAGTGAGGATTCAGGAGACTAGGATGGGATTAGGGGGTATAGAATCACACGTAGAATAAATAGCAACACATTTGAACTCAGGCAGACTGTATCTTGTTTTAGGAGGTAACAAAGTTACATGTTAATAAATCCAGTTCACAAACATTTTCACAGAGATCACAAAGATTTCAGATCAAATTAAGTCACAGAAAGAAAGCTCATTGATTAGCAGTAGGTCAGGAACTGATTAAGACAATTTAAAAGAGGTGTTATAGCATAGTGAACACATAACCAAACAGATTACATGGTAACATGTTCAACAAATAAACTGATGAATCTGTTAAGGCACAAATAATTAATCAGTCATGAGGAAGAGATATGAAAGTTTGTTTAATGCTAAAGAATGGCCCTAAATTACACAGAGTTAGGCAAATTTCATTAATCGATTCATACTAAGTTCAACATGTCTTAATATAGGTAATAGCATCTAGGATAACATGGTTTAATAACAGTAACACATAAAGCAGGTAATCATAATGGAATAACAACGGATTCAGTAACTCACCAATTAAGGTGAGATAGGGAAAAAGGAATCCAACAGTGTAGCAACTGTTACCAACAAAAGCAAAACAGTTGAGGATTTCTGGCCTTGGCTTCCAGTCGCCCAAGAATCAAAATCATAGAGTAGTATTGCTAGAGAGAATAGGAGTGAAAAAGTTTGAGTTCAAAATTTTTATTTCAAAGGGTAGTGGGGAAGGGTTCGAATAGTTTCTAGCATAAAAGAAATTTCCCACTTAAATACTGAGGTCAGTACTTAAATCAGTAGGGTTGAACCCTAAATTTTAGGTGAAAAATACACAAAACCAGTAGGAAATAAGGTAAAGAATCACATGAGGCTGGCAAGACATTATTGTAAAAAGGAATCTTCAATCAAACCATATTTGGTTCAAGTAAAAAGGGTCGGAAATCCTAAATTAGGTAAACCCCAAATTAGCAGAGAATAATAGCAAAGAATCAGTATTAACACATAAAAATGAACGTAGACAGGGATTATTCAAAGGAGACATGAAATTGAACCAGATTAGTTCAAGTAAAAAGGGACTGAAACCCTAATTTTGGGTAAAACACAAAATTGGCAAAAATAAAGGGAAAGAACACATAGTAGCACATAAATAAAAACATATAGGAAATTATTTAAAAGGAAACATAATATCGAACCAGATTTGGTTCTAGCAAAAGGGGTTTGAAACCCTAAATTAGGTAAGCCACAAATCGGCAAAAATAAACAGATCCATAAGTAATAAAGCAAATATAGGCGAAGAAATGTTAAAAACAGAGTTTGAACCAGATTAGGTTCAATTCAAAGAAGATCTAGAACCCTAACCTTTAGGGCTTAGTGCAAATCAGGCGAGATATGAGAGAATCATTACAAATAACGTACTTGTACTCGAGATTGTCCAGATTCAAAAGGTAAACACAGATTTGGACGGAATCAAATCGGGGTACTTGCCTAAATGAGGGCGGCGGCTTTAGAGAAGTGAGGATTAGTGTAGATAGGAGGGATATAAGGGAAAGGGGTCGTTAGTTGTGGGTCGTTGATCATTTTTTATCAACGGCCAGGATTTAGGCGGATTGGGGGTCAGGTTTTTAATGAATGGGTAGGGTATTGGTCTTAGGCAGATTGGGTTGGTTTGGGTAGTTTTAGGTCCGAATTAGTTATAGAATTAGGGCCAGATTTTAAATACCCAATTTTAATAAATAATAATTTTTAAAAAATGATAGATAAATAAGAAAATATATTATTTGTACATGCAAATGATTAAAAATAATTGTTTAACATTATAAGAATATAAAAAATTATTTTTTGCATAAATAAAGTAATTATAAGTACATATGTGCTATTATTGCAAAATGTGCAATTTAGCCTAAAAATGCAAATGTAATAACAATGTAAATAAAATATTTAAAACCTAATATGGGTATAAATGATGAGTTTAGATGATTAAATCATCACAAAAATAATTTGGAGGATAAGTATTGGATATTTATATAATAAAATGCGGAAATAATTTGATTTAAAGCGTTTAAAAATCATAGAAAATTATGAAAAATGCTTGTATATGCTTGTAGATCAAATGATGGTGCATGTGCACTGTTTTGAAAGTATATATACATATTTGGAAAATATGAGGGACAAATTGGGTATCAACATTAGCAACCAAGTTATTCTTTTTCCTTTCACACTACATCCACAATGACTTTCAAACCTGAATTGTTCTAGGATTTTCATATACCCATAAAGTATAGTACATCATGCACCCAGCAAATCCCTTGCTCGAATCATCCTCGAAGTCATCCTCTTCAAATTATAACTAATTCACAAACGTCCCTTAGTCCATGAACTAATATAACTCATGACCATAAAATATGATCGCCAATAGTAGACTCCCTTACTTGGCTCGAAGCCATAAAACACATCATCTGATAATCTACAGTGCTCTTCCTTCATAACTGTCATGATCTCATACTGTTATTCAGTTGAATTCTTCATAAGCTCATGTAGCATTAGTCATAAAACACTCCAAATCATCTGCCAAGTGTGACACTCACCCTTGTGACAATTGTGCGAACTTCCTCAAGCGGACCAAACTTTAGCAAATACATTCCACTAGATAGAAAGAAAACTCTTCATAGAACATCAGAAGGATCATACAACCTCAGACCTTTGTCACGCCCCAAAATCGAGGGACGAGACCGGCGCCTAACCAGATGATTCTGGTCAAGCGGACCTGGTTTGTCTTTACTACCCAACGCATTTCCCCGTGTCTATAATATAGATTGTTCCATATGAATTAGCCAATTTAAGTTCAAAGTACGATTTACAACATAAGTTCATTTCCTCTTTTAACCTTCAACATTTGATAATCCAAAAACGTATATAATACATAAAACTTTTCCAATACGGACCACGATTTCGACCGAACACAGCTACTGCCCAAAATACATGTATACAACCCACTTAGTGTCTACGGAGCCTCTAAGAGTACTAGGAGTTTTACATAAACCTGTCGGCAACAAGGCCCCGTCTATACCTTTAATGACACAACATACACAAAAGAAGACGGTATAGACTACACACGGCCCCGAGAGGAAGTGGGGCTCACCAGAACTGCTGAAGGGATGAATAGGAGGCACCACTATCGGCGGACTGAGCTACCTGCTATGGACCCACCTACAACCATATAAAAGATGTAGCGCCCCCGGCAAAAGGGACGTTAGTACCGTTGAATAGTACTAGCATGTATGAACAAACTTTATTCTAAGTAGAATCAAACAGTACTATGATATAACACAGTCAGAGAAACCAAACAATTACTGTACGGAGATACAGAAACAAACACAATTGGGAGTTTCACAGATTCTTATTTCAACACAATCATATTCCACCCTTATTCCTTCTCAACAATCCACCCTTATTTCTTCTTGTTGCGGCGCGCAACCCGATCCCGCAGGACAATCACATTCCACCCTTATTACATTCTGCTGCGGCGTGCAACCCGATCCCACCGTACAATCACATTCCACCCTTATTACTTCTCACATATGACTATTATTGATCCTGTTGCGGTGCGCAACCCGATCCCACCGTACAATCACATTTCATAGCAACAATAACAGCCCACAAATCAATCACAAGGATTTTAATCAACAAGAATATAAACTCATTACAACCAACAATCCGTACGAAATCAAAGCCACAATAATCCTTTCCAAACAACGAGTCATATACGATATTTCCGTAGTCATTTAGTTCAATTAAATCAATCCACAACTCCTTTTCATCACTAGCTACACAGCCCTTAGCACTTAGATACATTAACACATTTGGGTTCGTTATCATTCTTTCATACCAACATATTCAAGCATTTAACGAACCTTACACATGATAGAGTAATCACAAAGAAATCACCTTTCACAATTTCAAGTAGCATGGTAGTATGGTGATCAATTAAAACAATCAGAGAATAGAATCTTACGCCTCAATACATTAGAACAATCAATTCACATATTCTCAAGCAAGAAACTCATACCGAATGCTCGGACGCCAACAAGGTGACTCTACGAAGATTAAAGTTAGCCATACATACCTCTAGTCGAAATTCCCCTTTAATTTCTATTTTCAACCCACCGGGCCTTCTATCATCTCCAATCTAGTTCACAATGCGACACATTTAACTTAGAGTTAGGATTCTTTAATTCATTTGAGCGTTTTATCAAACACTATGTGGTCCTTTTGATTAATTAATCCCATTTTTAGTGGAAAACTGCTCTACCTTACACCCTCTTGCTATATTAGAATAGATCATGAACATTCATGCAAGGTCTTAGCTTTATCGTCAAGAACAAATTCATGTGTGTTTTATCCTTTTAACCAAAACCTGAGAATTAAAGGGGAAATGGGGTGGGGACTTACCTCTTATAGTGAAGAAGATGAAGATTACTCGATAATTTCCGGGCCTGAGTAGAGATGAAGGACCAATTTGGGGAAGATGAGGACTTCTATATCTAGAACCCACTCTCACTTCTCTCTATTTTAGTCAAATAGGTGTTAAAAATGAACGGGAGGGGTGTTTTATTAAACTAGGGGTCGGGTTTTAAAATCAGAAATTAGAAGCCCCGAAGCAGGAAATGCGGTCAGGAATGCAATCGCATTCCTGCTATGCGGTCCGCATTCATGTCGCATAGATGGCCCTCAGTTCGGCCAAAAGGGAAAACAGATTTCCCAGGTATGCGACCCCTATGCGGTCCGCATACCTATTATGTGATCGCATAGTGCGTCGCATAACTCCCTCCGCAAGAATCAAGGTGCTAGAATGCGACAACTATGCGGCCCGCATTAAAAATGCGATCGCATCTTGGGCCGCATAGTTGTCCTCAAACTGGATAGCAAGTTGTCCAGGTATGCGACCACTATGCGGTCCGCATACCTGATCTGCGATCGCATAGTGGACCACAGATCCGTGAAATTCGGGGAAATTATATCTTTTAAGTCCTGGGGTACTTTTTACTTCAAAAAGGTCCGTTTCTAAGAATTTCTACAACTATAACAATATGGGAACCTACCGGGGCATCATTTTTAGACATGAAATTTTACGGGTCTTTACATCCTCCCCCACTTAAAATCATTCGTCTTCGAATGAGGATTGGGGAATCATTTTGAAAACACAATATGCTAACCCCCAATTTTCACTAACTCCGATATTTTTCTAAAACTTTTGCCAGAGTTTTCTTTGTAATTAGGCCTATCTACCTGTCAGAGAGCCCCCGAAACACATTGTTAACCAATTTCACACATTTTCATTTACTCCAAAAACTTGCACATAATTCGGATACCTCATCAAATTGTATATAATTCAACTACTTCAACATGCTATACATAATTCAGTTAATGCCAAAAACTTGGTAATAGTGCGGGGTAACCCTACCACAAAGTCCATATTGATCATTTCCCATTTCCACATCGGTATTCCCATAAGCTGCGTCACCCCACCAGGCTTCTGATGCTCGACCTTCACTTCCTGACAATTCGGACACCTAGCCACAAGGTCCGCCATGCACCTCTTCATACCATTCCACCAGAAAAACTCCTTGAGATCACGATACATTTTCGTAGAACCTGGGTGTACACTATACCTAGAATTGTGAGCCTCTGCCATAACTCTCTCCCGAAAATTATCCACATCCGGAACACATAGCCTCCCTTGGCACCGCAAAACACTGTCATCATTTCCGAGTGAAAATGTTGAAGTCTTGTGATTCAAAATTGCTTCCCTTAACTATGCCAAAGTCGGATCCCTAAATTGCTTTCCCTTGACTACCGCTACAAGCGAAGACTCCGCTCCATTATGCACCACGACATTCCCCTCATCTGAGGCCGGAAGACAGACCCCTAGACTGGCCAACTGATAAACCTCCCGAGCCAAAGGCCTCTGACCTTCTTCCAAATGGACCAAGGTACCCATGGATTTCTGACTAAGAGCGTCGGCTACCACATTCGCCTTTCCTGGATGGTACGAAATATTCATATCATAATCCTTGAGCAATTCTAACCACCTCCGCTGCCTTAAGTTCAACTCCTTGTGTTTGAATAAATACTGAAGACTCTTGTGGTCTGTGAACACGTCCACATGGACCACATAAAGATAATGCCGCCAGATTTTCAGTGCAAACACAACCGCTGCGAGCTCCAAATCATGCGTCGGATAATGTTTCTCGTGATTCTTGAGCTGTCTGGAAGCATACGTTATTACCTTACCACATTGCATCAATACACACCCCAAACCAACTTCGAAGCATCACAATAAACCACAAAACCCTCTGAACCTTTTGGCAAGGTCAACATTGGCGCCGAAGACAAATATTGATTTCAATACCTGAAAACTTTTTTCACAAGCAACGGACCACTGAAACTTAATCGCTTTATGCGTCAGCTTAGTCAATGGGGAGGCGACAGTAGAGAATCCCTCCACGAACCTCCGATAATACCCAGCTAGGCCCAAGAAACTACGAATCTCTGTCGGGGTCATTGGTCTAGGCCAATCCTTCACCGCTGCGATCTTTTGGGGATCAACCTGAATCCCTTCCCTAGAAACAACATGGCCCAAAAAGGTGACTGATTCTAGCCAGAACTCACATTTTGAAAACTTTGCATACAACTGGTGTTGATTAAGAGTTTGCAAAACTGCCTTGAGGGGAGTAGCATTATCTTCCCGACTTCGCGAATAAACAAGGATATCATCAATGAAGACTATCACAAAAGAGTCAAGAAACGACTTGAAAACTCGATTCATAAGATCCATAAAAGATGATGGGGCGTTGGTTAGCCCAAAGGACATTATTAGATATTCAAATTTCCCATAACGAGTCCTAAAGGCGGTCTTAGTGATATCCTGCTCCCTGATCTTCAACTGGTGATACCCGGACTGTAAATCAATCTTGGAGAAAACCCTAGCACCTTGCAATTGGTCGAATAAATCATCTATCCGAGGCAATGGGTATTTTTTCTTGACGGTGACCTTGTTGAGCTGCCGATAATCAATACACATCCGAAGCAATCCATCCTTCTTTCTAACAAAAAGAACCGGTGCGCCCCCGAGGCGAACGCTTGGCCGAATGAAACCCTTTTCTAATAGATCTTTCAATTGTTCTTTTAACTCCCTCAATTCTGCTGGCGCCATCCTATAGGGTGGAATAGATATTGGTTGCGTATATGGCAATACATCAATCCCCAAATCGATCTCTCTATCAGGTGGAATCCCAAGAAGCTCATCCGGAAATACTTCAAGAAATTCATTCACAACCGGCACAGACTCGGGAGCAGGCACCTCTGAAGTGGTGTCTGCAACTCGGACCAAATGATAGATGCACCCCTTCCTGATCACCTTGGAGGCCTTAAGACAGGAAATAAACCTACCCTTCGGCACAACATCATTCCCTTTCCATTCAATAACTGGTTCAATAGGAAACCCGAGCCTCATAATTCTGGTTCGGCAGTCGAGTTTAGCAAAGCACGAGTAGAGCCAATCCATCCCCATAATTACATCAAAATCTATCATTTCTAACTCAATAAGATCGGTCGTGGTATCCCGACCACACACCGTGACAACACAATTCCTATAGACTCACGCGGCCGTAATAGAATCACTAACCGGAGTTGACACTGAGAATGGCTCATGAAGCTATACGGGTTCTATCCCAAAACACGAAGCAATAAATGGAGTAACATATGACAATGAATATCCAGGATCAATAAGGGCATAAACATCATGTGTTTGAACAGTCAGAATACCTGTGACCACATCTGGAGAAGCCTCAGCACTCTGGCGACCACTCAAAGCATAGAACCGACTGGGTCCCCCTTGACCCCGTGCTCTACCCCTAGCTACACCGCGCCCTGCTGGTGCTGGAGGGCGTGCTGAAGACGTAGCAGCTGACAAACTGGATGGCTGAGAAGTGCCCCTACCTGTGCCCTGACTGGGTGCACGACAGTCTCGCTGAACATGGCCCCTCACTCCGCATCTATAGCATACCGGGATATCCAAGTAACAAGGCTCAAAATGAAACCTCCCACACTTAGGGCATGGGGCCCTCAGCTGCTGCTGGAACTTCCCGCTTGAATGACCCGACTGATGGAACCTCCTGCTATCTGCACCTGGTCCAAAGAGACCTCCCTACTGATAATTATGCCCTGATAGCGGCGCACTGGCTGAGGACTGAGCATAGGACTGAGATGGCCCTGATGATCCTCTCCCAAGGGCTGATCTCACGCCTCCAACTGAACTCCCAGGGTTTCCCGCTGACTGGACCCTACTACTACTCTCTCTCCATTCTTATCTTCAATTTCTGAGCCTTCGTAACCTAGGCTAATCCCACAATCTTCCCATAGTTCATATCTGAGTGCAAAGCAGTTGTAGCAGCCTCACTAATAACCAAGGGACCAAGGCCCTAAACAAACTGACGAACTCCAGCCTCCATAGTCGGCATCATGTGTATAGCATACTTGTACAAGTGCACGAACTCCATATGATACTCCCACACACTCATGTTGCCCTGCTTAAGGACCTCAAACTCTGCAGCACGTGCTTCCCTAGTCTCGGCGGGCAAGAAATGATCCATAAAAGCATCTACAAACTCATCCCACCTCGTCGGAGGGCTCCCCTCTCCACGAGAACTCTCCCACATCTCGAACCATGAATATGCCGCTCCCTTTAGACGATAGGAAGCTAATTAAACTCCCTCTATCTCAGTAGCCCTCATAACCCGGAGAGTCTTGTACATTTCATCTATAAAATCCTGAGGATCAGCCTCTGGGTCGGTGCTTGTGAACTCTGGAGGGGCTAACCGCAGAAACTGGTTGACCCTGGAACCTGCATAATCCCCTTGCTCACTCGAGGGTGCAGGGGCAATATTTGATCTCTGGGCCGGAGAGGCCACCAACTGCGTCAACATCTGAATAGCTCCCCTGATGTCCCCATCAGAAATACCGGGACTCGAAGCTGGGGCTGGAGGAGGATCAGGAATATCAGCGGGAAGGATCGTAGCACCCTCCGCTGGAGTATGAACTGGAATGGTCTGGCCAGGAACGGAAGAGTCAGGTTGATTCATGGTCGGGGAATTGTCCTCACCCGCACCATCAGATTGAGAAATTATGGCCATACCTGGGGTGGCATTGGCCTCTAGGCCGAGTCGGGCTCTCTTCTTGGGTGCCATTTACTAAAAATTGGATCATCGCACGAGTTAGAGATAGACAACCTCACCTTTCACCACATCGCACGATATAGAATACAAATAAATGGGTACTTTCCAAAATGTCCATGCAGCCCCCTAATTATAGATGTGGTCGACAACACACCGATAAGAAGGGATCTACTAGACACGGATCCGAGACATCCTAGGAAACTTTTAAAACCTTAGGCTCTGATACAAAAATTTTCACGCCCCAAAACCGAGGGACGAGACCGGCGCCTAACCGTATGATTCTGGTCAAGCGGACCTGGTTTGCCTTTACTACCCAACGCGTTGCCCCGTGTCTATAATATACATTGTTCCATATGAATTAGCCAATTTAAGTTCAAAGTACGATTTACAACATAAGTTCATTTCCACATTTAACCTTCAACATTTGATAATCCAAAAACATATATAATACATACAACGTTTCCAATACGGACCACGATTTCGACCGAACACAGCTACTGCCCAAAATACATGTATACAACCCACATAGTGTCTACGGAGCCTCTAAGAGTACTAGGACTTTTACATAAACATGCCGACAACAAGGCCCCGGCTATACCTTTAATGACACAACATACACCAAAGAAGATAGTATAGACTACACACGGCCCCGAGAGGAAGTGGGGTTCACCAGAACTGCTAAAGGGATGAAGAGGAGGCACCACTATCGGCGGACTAAGCTACCTGCTATGGAACTACCTACATCCATATAAAAGATGTAGCGCCCCCGGAAAAGGGAAATTAGTACTGTTGAATAGTACTAGCATGTATGAGCAAACTTTATTCTAAGTAGAATCAAACAGTACTATGATATAAGACAGTCAGAGAAACCAAACAATTACTGCACAAAGATATAGAAACAAACACAATTTGGAGTTTCACAGATTCTTATTTCAACACAATCATATTCCACCCTTATTCCTTCTCAACAATCCACCCTTATTTCTTCCTGTTGCGGCGCGCAACTCGATCCCACCGGACAATCACATTCCAGCCTTATTACATTCTAATGTGGCGCGCAACCCGATCCCACCGTACAATCACATTCCACCCTTATTACTTCTCACATATCACCCTTATTCCTCCTGTTGCGGCGAGCAACCCGATCCCACCGTACAATCACATTTCATAGCAACAATAACATCCCACAATTCAATCACAAGGATTTTCATCAACAAGAATATAAATTCATTACAACCAAAAATTCGTATGAAATCAAAGCCACAATAATCCTTTCCAAACAACGAGTCATATACGATATTGTCATAGTCATTTAGTTCAATTTAAATCAATCCACAACTCTTTTTCATCACTTGCTACACAACCCTTAGCACTTAGATAAATTGACACGTTTGGGTTCGTTATCATTCTTTCATACCAATATATTCAAGCATTTAACGAACCTTACACATGATAGAGTAATCACAAAAAAATCACCTTTCACAATTTCAAGTAGCATGGTAGTATGGTGATCAACTAAAATGATCAGAGAATAGAATCTTATGCCTCAATACATTAGAACAATCAATTCACATATGCTCAAGCAAGAAACTCATATCGAATGCTCAGACACCAACAAGGTGACTCTACGAAGATTAAAGTTAGCCATACATACCGCGAGTCGAAATTCCCCTTTAATTTCTATTTTCAACCCACCGGACCTTTTATCGTCTCCAATCTAGTTCGCAATGCGACACATTTAACTTAGAGTTAGGAGTCTTGAATCCATTTGAGCATTTTATCAAACACTATGTGGTCCCTTTGATTAATTAATCCCTTTTTTAGTGGAAAATTTCTCTACCTTACACCCTCTTGCTATATTAGAATAGATCATGAACATGCATGCAAGGTCTTAGCTTTATCTTCAAGTACCAATTCATGTGTATTTTATCCTTTTAACCAAAACCTGAGAATTAAAGGGGAAATGGGGTGGAGATTTACCTCTTATAGTGAAGAAGATGAAGATTACTCGATAATTTTCGGGCCTGAGTAGAGATGAAGGACCAATTTGGGGAAGATGAGGACTTCTCTCTTTAGAACCCACTCTCACTTCTCTCTATTTTAGTCAAATAGGTGTTAAAAATGAAGGGGAGGGGTGTTTTATTAAACTAGGGGTCGGGTTTTAAAATCAGAAATTAGAAGCCCCGAAGCAGGAAATGCGATCGCATTCCTGCTATGCAGTCCGCATTCTTGTCGCATAGATGTCCCTCAGCTAGGCCAAAAGGGAAAACAGACTGCCCAGGTATGCGACCACTATGCGGTCTGCATACCTGTTATGCGATCGCATAGTGCGTCGCATAACTCCCTCCGCAAGAATCAAGGTGCAAGAATGCGACAACTATGCGGCTTGCATTTTCAAAATGCGATCGCATCTTGGGCCGCATAGCTGTCCTCAAACTGGACAGCAGGTTGTCCAGGTATGCGACCACTATGCGGTTTGCATACCTGATCTGCGATCGCATAGTAGACCGCAGATCCGCAAAATTCTGGGAAATTATATCTTTTAAGTCCCGGGGTACTTTTTACTTCAAAAAGGTCTGTTTCTAAGAATTTCTACAGTTATAACAATATGGGAACCTACCCGGGCATCGTTTTTAGACATGAAATTTTGCGGGTTTTTACACCTTCTCGCGGGAGATAACCTAATTGTGAAGCCTCAAACCAATATCTCTTTATGAACCTACCATGGTCACAACTACTGTGAAATCACTTCATCTTCTCGAGTCTATACTCGTCAATAGGACGTAAAAATCCGCTTCATTACTCAAATGAACAACTAAAAGATCTACCAATACATCCATATCTTAAGATTATACAACATATCAAGACAAAAACCAAGCAACCATAACCCTCTGCATCCCAAGAAAAATCCTTCCCTTGACATCTAGACATATAAACGTAGCCCTCAGTCACATAATACTCATCACACAACTATCTGTCCACTCACTTTGCCATCAATCCCCCTCCTAGAAATGTTACTGGATAAAAAAGTTTAAAGGCACATACCTACACAACTGAAACTACCGAGCCCAAGTTGTGGTCTAAACCTGGCCTCATGTCCTCCAGACTGGACTACCTTCACAATACAGAAACACACCTCACTCCTCATCCATGACATCATAAGTTGTCGGTGCACAATTGATACTGAGTACTCAACATGAGTAAATGGAAAGAAATCGAAGTATAAGCTCCAAGCTGAATCAATATCGCACGATAAGGAAAGAAAGAAGGTGAAGTTTCCTAGATGCCCTGTGGCCCTGAAGATAAGTATGGACGTCATCATATTGATTCGCAAGAATCTACCAGGCATTTGCTCATGACTCGTAGAACCTATAAACCTAAAGCTCTAATACCAACTTGTCACGAACCAAAATCCCACCTAGCCGTTATGGAACCTAACCCCAACATGCTAGGTAAGCCAAACAAAGAATAATATAACTCAAGTGAAAGGTCATCAACAACAATAAATAGAATAGTTGAATTCTATACAACATCCCAAGGATTGGTAGTACAATTCATGAGCCACTATGATTTTTGGATTACAAATTGGTACGAAAATAAATACAATATTTGTTCGGAATGTACATGAACGGATGCAAAAGTCCTAAACGGAAGAACAAGTGGTAGCTATATCCGAAAAGCAGGTACAGCTTCAATGCTAGCCTCAGTCATCCACTGCAGCTCAGCTCCAAGATCTGCACGCAAGGTGTAGAAGTGTAGTACGAGTATGACCTACCCCATTTACTCATTAAGTATCATGACTGACCTCGTGGAAGTAGTGCGTTCTCTGGTCAAGGATACTCACTTTCCATAACTTGTACAACTCAATAATATATACATGTGCCCAACAACAATATCAAATTTTAGCATGAAAATGGGTACAACCAAACAGTGCACATAGAGAAGATGTGCGCAAGTCTCTCAGTAGCTCAGCGTATAAAGAAGATATGCATTTGATATTAGATAAAACGTCAACAATTTCATATAGAGAAGATATGCACAGGTGTTGTTTCATTTTAACAGCTCAGCATATAGAGAAGATATGTGTTTAACATCATTAAATCATCAAAGCTTGCATATAGAGAAGATATATGCCAAATATCAAATAATCCTTCAGCGATGGAATATAGAGAAGATATGCATGAAATATCAAATAATCCTTCAACAACTGCATATAGAAAAGATATGCATGAAATATCAAGCCAAGTCAGATAGATCCATATGTACAGAAGTTACGTACCGTGAATATCTAATCAAGTAAGGCATCATATATAGAAGATATGCATAAAGGCATGTCTACATTCTGGAGCTAGCATATAGAGAAGATATGCAGTAAAATTATGTATACATCTAAGGAGTTTGTAAATAGAGAACAGATGCAAAGTCCAACCAACGATCAATTTTCCAAAATCGCACGATCAACTCACGTGCCTTAATAACTCAACCCGCACGGACCACTCACGTGCAGCCAAACCAGCCCATTCATGGAAAACATGTACAAGAATACATGTATACGACTAACGGATATCAAATGGCATACTCATAGACTGATGAAGATAGCATGCTATGGTGTATGCGTGTACGAGTGAACAGCTACAGCTCAGATTAGGCGGATACGCCATACAATAGCAAATATCATGCTCAAACAGGAAATCAACACCTACACATGATCTCTAGCATGATTCACAAAGTTCACGTAGTCATACAAACATATAAAGCATGATAGCAAGAAGCACATTATCCAAATGAAGACATAGAACAACTTAAAGACTACTTCGATCATGAATCATACATAGCACCCGTATATATGCTTGTCACCTCGCATATATTGCATCCTACATATTTCAATTAAGCAAACAAATTCATATCCTAAGGGTTATTCCCTCAACAAGATTAGGCAAGATACTTACCTCATCCGGGCTAGCCTTCTAGCCTTCAACCGCAATTCTCTTAGAAATCTCTCTCTATTCCTCCAATCACGCAAATCTAAGCCAGTCATCAATCAAGAAAGTCAAATAATGCTATAGAAAGCGATCTCAATACATAAAGTGTCGATCTTTAAAGAATTCTCGAAAGTCAACAAAAGTCTACCCAGGCCCGCGTGCCCGAAATCAGGAACCAATACCAAAATTCGATGACCCATAACCTACCGAGTCCCAATATATGATTAAACTCTAAAACTGAGTCCAAAATGTATTCAAATTCTCAAAATACTCTTTTAAAGTGTAGTCAAAACCCCAAATTCCATCTCAAAATTTCATGTTTTGGGTGTTAATACTTCGTGTAGATTCTTGAAATAATACCAAAAATAAGTAAAAATAACTTACCTAAAGTCTTGTGTAAAAATCTCCATGAGAAATCGCCCTCTCCAATCCTAGGGTTCAAAATATGAGAAATGAGCTCAAAATTCCGAAATATAAAACTTAAATCACTGACCGAAGTAACTTTTCGCGATCGCGGCAAAAGCCACATGATCGTGATGAACAATCACCCTCCAGAATGACCAGCGCAACGCAGCCTAGTCCACACGAACGCGAAGGCCAACGAGCCTCACCACTCCGCGAACGCGGGTCTCCAAACACGAACGTGATAGTCTGCCTCGCCCAACCAGCTCTTCCTCGTGATCGCAGCGTCACATACGCAATCGCATTCCACTCCTTCTTGCTCCCTTCCGCGATCGCATGGGTACACATTGCAATCGTGATATACAGAATCTCCACCAGCGCTAAAACCCTCTACGACCTCATCAAGGCCTTCGCAATTGCGGTGCACACCTAATCACGAGAAACCAGCAACCTCAAAGCGGTTCAAAATGATCTGAAACCACCCCAAAAAACACACAACCCCTCGGGACCCCGTCCAATCATGTCAATAATTACAAATACACTAACTAAACTTATCCAAAGGCTCGAAGCACCACAAAGAACATAAAAATCGCGAATCGAAGATCAAATCATTCTCTTAACTTCTGAACCTTCAAACTTCGCCGAACACGTATGAATCACACTTAAACATTCAGGATCACAACCAAACTTTACACACGAGTTCCGATCAACTAAATGAACCTACACAAGGTCTCAAACCCACAATAGGAGTCTGATAACACCGAAGTCAACTTCCGGTCAAATCAATAAATTTTTCAATTCTTCAATTTGCCAACTTTCGACAAATAGAGCCAAAACCTTCTAGGAATATCCAAATTCAATACAGAACATACACTCATTTCCAAAATCACCATACAAACCTATAAAAATCATCAAATCCCGATTCTGATGTCGTTTACTCAAAAGTTAAACTTTGGTCAACTCTTCTAACTTAAAACTTCTAAATTGAGAATTACTCTATCAAACCAATCATGAACTTCCCGAAAATCAAAACCAACTAGACACACAAGTCACAATACATCATGTAAAGCTACTCAATAGTTTCAAACCACCGAATGGAATGCTAACGCTCAAAACGACCGATCGGATCATTACAGTACTCTACAATAATTTGAAGTATAGCCATGAATAATTGAAAATGTTCTACGTGACTTCTACTACAACAGAAAAATCAGACCAATTTTTTTACCTTGAAAAATCGTTGGTAGGAATATATTTGAGACGTCTTTATGAGTCAGAAAGAAAACAGACGGCAATCCATAAAGCAAATTGAAAGCCTCAAGGGAATATTTGGTCGTTTTCAGATACATTTCTGCAAACTTGGAGCACATAGTTTCTTTTATTTTCTTTTCTGGATAGCACATAGTTTCTTGCAAACTTAAGATAAGCTACACGCTAATTGACAAATTCAAGAGATTACCGGCTGATTCTAATCCGGCAGTTTAAGCGAGCGAATGTGATAAATCCTTCCTGCCTCTCATACGAACCAAATTGAATTAATACATGCATGGTACATATGATTTTTCCAAACAGTTGTTTGTTCGTCACACATAATTAAAGCATCGTCACGTGATGTCTAACACAATTTCTAGAAGAAAAAAAAGCCTACTATTGTTCACTTATTTTTATATTTCATGTAAGTAGCAATAACATGTCTGTACATTAAGTTAAGAAAAATAACAATTTCAAAAATTAATGTACATGGCTTTAAAAATCATAGCGATGGTTCCTAGTCAAACAAGAAAATTAGAAGAAAAAATGG
The DNA here is from genome assembly GCA_005239495.1 of Nicotiana undulata. NCBI lineage: Eukaryota > Viridiplantae > Streptophyta > Magnoliopsida > Solanales > Solanaceae > Nicotiana > Nicotiana undulata. Next base: position 29,358 of record ML252765.1, on the reverse strand, counting down.
CTCCTATATTGTCACTAATGTTGCTCAAAAATTTGATGCAGACATCACGGATGGCCAAGTTTTCTTTTTCCCCTTCGACAATGCCTGTTGAAATTGCCAAACCAAACTAAGTCTTTTTATGTGTAATTCATAGATGGATTATTGAAGATTATGTAAAGCAACATAGGCTTAACAAAGTCGATTCAATTCAACTGCTTCACTAACAAATGGAATGAACATCCAACCACCGATACCCACACATCACACACACAAGATCACATTTGTAGTCTCTGCCCAAGGAAACCACCCTTGTTTTCTTGTTCACTTCTGGAGCTAGCGTTCTATACATCCCTCCACACCTTATATTCACATTCGAACCGGTGCACAACACTTTATGAGACATACCTAACTAGCACAATGTAACAAAATATACACCTAAATTTGTTACTACCTCTGTCTATGCTACTAGTTTACTAAGCTGTGCCAGAACCACTTGTAGGGGAAATGAACACACCCAAACCAGCAACCGGAGTTCTCAGATTATTGTGTCAAGGTAGGAATAATTGTGCCGGCGTCCAAACTCAAGGAGGCTACCATATGTACGATCCCAAACTCCAATGAACAATGACGCTGTATCAGGACTAAAAGACATGCCAGATATCTCACCGAAAAAATCGATTTCTTGCTCCTCCTCATACCCACTTTTTACATCAAAAACATGGACGAAATCTGCAGGCTCTGCCATAGCCATATATCTGCCATCAGATGTGTAGCGGATCGACCGAATAGCTCCAAGGTTACCCTTCAAAGCAGTGACTGACTTGGATAAGTTCCGCAAATCCCATATTCTGCAGGTTTTATCCTGGTTCCCAGTTGCAAAAGTTATGCCATCAGGATGCCATGCTGATGCAAATGAGTAGTCTACATGTCCACACAAAGGTGCAACAGTCTGCGAGTTTCATTATCCGACAGCTATCAGACATTGGATGTCGACGATTTGTATAACAAGAGGGAGAAATAATGTGCACGTACCTTTCCGTTCCTCGAGTCAACTAATATACCTTCAGGATCATCCCCAACTACTACGAGAAGCTTACCATCAGGGCTCAGTGACGTATGCTAAGATCATAAAATAGGAAAACAAAGTAAACAACGTTAATATGCAAAATGAAGACAATAGCCTTATAAAAAGAGTTGATCAAGATAGAAAATGTATTATTCCGCGCAAGTAGAAACGGTATAAAATGTAGTTAAAGAACCTAGATAAAAGTATCTAAGGAAAGGGCATAGGTTTTCTTTACTCAAATAGGAAGGGCATGGGATTTCTTCATCCAACATGAAACATCATGACACAGCCTTGATCCTAAAGACCAATCAGCAACATTATAATTCCAAAGTAAAAAATTTATAATAAAAATACTACCAATGCTGCATCACAATCCACATGAGTAATAGCAGACAACATCTAGTACCAGAAATGCTGCGTAAATGCAGAATTTGGAGGGAGAAAAATTCTTGAGGAACACCCATTGTCAGAGATGCATTTAGAGGCATCCATGATCCTAAACACAAACGCGTGCAGAGAGGGAGGAGACAAAGCACAAACTTACATTTACTGGCCAGGAAAAGCGAAAATGCTTGGACAGTTGAAATTTCTCCATATCAAAATCTCTAACTCCACAATCGTTATTTGAAGCTATAAAATGTAGTGCGCCACTGAGAAGCAAAATATATCTTAATTAGCTTCATTGTCATTAAGAATAGTGAATTTAAGCAATATGCCGTATATAAACACAATACCTGGCAGTGTTATAAATGTCAACAGCATTAGTAATGGCATTATCATCATATGTAGTCCTGGAGCAGAAACAAACTCCGGTCCTATCTAGATACTGCATATTTCAAGAAATTAATGCCACGTTAAATTAGTTTCATTTTCTGAAAGTGAAGATCAAAACAGTAACCCAGAAGGAAATGAATTTTTTTCACATTGTTATATCATATCTTTACGTTCTACAAGAAACATTCTTCTTAAGTTCTAAGTAATATTTACTATCAGATAAATGTGCTAAAATGAAAAATACAACAACAATGTTACAATTTGATAATATGTGGGTCTGTCAAGTGGCAACCATATATCGACTTATAGCCCGTTTGGCCAAACTTCTAAAATCAGCTTATTTTGAGAAGTGCTTTCCTCAAAAGTACTTTTAAAAAAAGTGCTTTTGGTGAGGAGTAGTTTGTGTTCGGCTAATTAATTTGAAAAGCACTTTTAAGCAGTAATTAGTGTTTGGCCAAGCTTTTGAAAACAGCTTCTAAGTGTATTTTTCTCAAAAGTGCTTCTCAGAATAGTGCTTTTGGAGAGAAACTATTTTTTTCTGCTTCTCCAAAACTGCTTTTGCTTCTCCTCAAAAGCACTTTTTTTCCTTCCAAAAGATTGACCAAACACCTCAATTTTTGGCCAAAAGTGCTTTTGGCCAAAAAAAGTACTTTTGGCCCAAAAAAAAACTTGACCAAACAGGCTATTAGACCAATTGACATCTATCGTAAACCTAATCCTAGCCTAAAAGAAAGAAGTACACAAACAAAAAGCGAAGAACAAATGCTGGCACAGTGGATGGCAAAAGCTAATCCAAGAAAAAACAAATGCAGAAACCAATGTAAGGGAATGACATACCTTGCAAATAAGTTCCCCTTGAAATCCCCCAGCAACAAGCAAATTATCTTTCACTGCAAGTGTACTGACTTGTGTCTGCGTAAATCCTTCTAAAAGGCTTCCAGGATGTTTCTACAATGGAAAAGAAGCAAGAAAATGTGGAAGGTTATAATTGAATGTGTCCTAAACTAAATGTTTGGTAGATTCCATGTCCAAAACACTCACCTCACATGGTGCTACATGCCCTGATACATTGAGAACTTCGTTTTTAGCGCAAGTCAAGGATGACCAATGAATGACGGAGAAATGTGACATAAGGTACACATCATGCTTGGAAGTTGCCCAGACCAAGTTCCTCAGCTGCATACACACGACAAAAAACTTTAGAATAGGTTTTGTTCTTGCCAGAAAGCATGATAGCATGATTACAAGTAGACAATTAACAAACATGCAAATTTAACTGATTTATTGGCTCAACTAGGGTAACAGTATCATGCAGCACACCAAATTTGATATAGGTTACAAACACATAACGATGCTTATCCCTGTCGCTCTAGTATTCAATTTTTATGCCAGTAAACCCACAAAATGTCATCTTACAAATGGGGTGAACGTGTTCTCCATATAAGGGCCTAGCCCCTCGCATACAATGAAGGAAGCTGAATGTAAAGAAAAATGTAACAAGGGCCAGTACATTACCTGGAAGTGTAAAATTGTTGATTTAACAGATCGTGAATTACGTCTGAATTCATAATATGAACACTCTTTCTTTGTGGCTCTGCATTCCTGTAGACAAGCAAAAAGAAACAAAGACAACAATATCAGCAGTGGGCGCAGAGCTGAAGAAGTAAGAAAACCACAAACACATTTACCTTCTCTGATGCCTCCCCAGATTGAGGAATATTCTCATAGTTCTTATACTGTTCTAATCTCGTTTGCCTGTACTTCTCCCTGGTTATGCTAAGCCTTTTCCAGGGAATCCCTTGAATGTCTTTGCCTCTCCTTGCCTCAGCAGCAGAGGTATCTTGCATTTTATTATTCTAATCCAGAAATAAACAAACAACATATTGAAGTTCAAAACATTTACGCACACTCATCACAACAACAACAACTGCATATATCTAACAAGTCCTTGTATAAATAAATGATTTTCAGGGAGGAATTCACACACCATGTAGTCATACTCATCTACATCTGAATCAGAGCCACCCATGTCTCTGCCGTGGAACTCATCATCCATATTGTCATCTATATCCTCCATTTCATATTCATCTGCCATGTATTCAGCATCATCTCCTGGTTGGTGGGACATGTTTTATCCCTATTAAATGACCAACAACAACATTGGCGAAAGTTAAATACACCAGAGTTGAGATAATGTGCAAGGATATACAAATCCAAATCTACGTATGGCACCAGACAATCACGCAGCTTTTAAGTAGTAAACGATCAGTCGACATCCATACGATGAAAGACGGTTATCTTGTTCTTCTAAAATTATGTGATTGTACGAATGCAGTGTTGATGCACATTGTGCACTAAAAAAAAAAGAGAACAGAAGATAGATACAAAGAACCAAGGAGGCACGAAACATGCACAACATAGTCTTCTCTCTATCCAGGAATCTAATGAAAGGCAGCTACTTATCAAACTCATAGAAAGTTTTTTTGGGCAAATGTGCTTTTGGCCAAAAATTGAGGTGTTTGGCCAAGTTTTTGGATGAAAAAAAAGTGCTTTCGTGGAGAAGCAGAAGTAGTTTTTGTGAAGCAAAAAATTCTCTCCAAAAGCACTTTTCTAAGAAGCACTACACTTAGAAGCAGTTTTCAAAAGCTTGGTCAAACACAAATTACTGCTCAAAAGTGTTTTTCAAATTAATGAGCCAAATACAGATTGTTTCTCAACAAAAGCACTTTTTTGAAAAGTACTTTTGAAAAAAACAATTCTCAAAATAAGTTGGTTTTAGAAGCTCGGCCAAACAGGCTATCAATTCCAGCCATAGGGAAGACTCCAATTTGCATAAAGGATCATAACAAGTAAACTACAATTGCTGAAATAAAATTTTCAACTCTATTTTAATCTGGTTCGAAAAGTAGAGAAGTTAGCCTAAATCACAATAGCAGACTAAATTCCAATACTCGAAGAATGGTCATGCTCCAAAATTCAACTAATACTAAATAGACTCTCAGTAACGAGTTTAGCTTCTATATAGTGACAGTGCATATCTTTTTGCATCGAAGGTAGATGTGACCTACAACAGCATGTAACTATCTACAGTAAGCATAAGTTTGCAACTAGAAAATAAAGTAAATAACATGCTATAACCAATTTAAAAACAATGAATAGCGTAAAAAAATTCTTTACATTAGCGTTATATAAGTTAATTCCTACAGGAAGCATGCACAGACACTTATTGGATGTTGCCCTGGAAAAAAAAAAGCATAGCAATTACATAGTCAACAAAATAAAGATTTCAATCAAATCCCAGCAGAGGGAAAAACGCAAGTGATTTCTTCCCATCTCCCCAAGCGTTAGTGGTTAGAGTTACTTGGTACCTGGCAGGAGGTAGCAGGTATCTGGTGGAATTAGTCGAGGTGTGCATAAGCTTACCTGAACATCACCGTCATTTTAGAAAAAAAAAAGATTTCGATCAATGAAATAAACTCAAATTAACAAGTATTATTCCCAACTTCAAATTATATTGCCAGCCAAAAAGGAACATTCTGGATTACTAATAGGAACGCGCAAAGTACAACAGAGATGGTCCAGACTGTAAAAGCTAATACGAGTTCACGAAATCCACAATTAATCAAACCCTAAAACTGGCGGGAGATTAATTATATGCATAATAAATGCCTCAAAGGCGGATTAACACACAAATGAACCCTAATATTTCAGAGAGTAACATTCACATCCGAAAAGGGGGGGAAAAGGAGAAATTTGTTAATTACAATTTACAAACATAAATATAAGCGTGCAATTGTTCATAAATTTCTGACCTTTAGATAAAAGAGAAGGCAGACGAAAGGCAAAATCGAGCTCACTTTAATATCGACCCGAGATTAGGAAGATAAAATCAGAGGGTATTATACATGAGAATTAGATTAGATTATTAGTTAAAGTAAGGAATTAAAGCTGTTTAAGGCCGGTAGATGGTGATAGGTTTGGAAGAGAGAGAATACGTAATATCTATCTATCTTTATCCACTGCTTCTCATGATATGATGGTATGACGGTCCCTACTCCCTACTAAAATGTGCACTGAAACGGACAGCTTCGACGTTAATTTTTCGTTAAGTCGGTTACACAGAACTTAATCCATCGTCCTAAATCATATACTGCCCCCTCATTTTAAGACGACCATATATCAAACCTTATTACTAAAAATATTCATAATTTTATATTTATTCGTCCTATTAATAATTATTCTATAAAAATTATATCATTCATTAAATATCGATTATTAGAGTTGATTCCTTCCTAATTAGGTGCGCTATAAATATGGAACTAAATATTCTAATTGATTCTAGCGACTTTCAAATCATATTTGAAACGGAAATCACGAATTAAACGTTATCTTCAATTTCAAATCAAATTATAGCGACTATGTTCTGCCGATACTCTGTTCGTCGACATTTTTTCATAATTCACAAATCAGAAAAACGACAAAATCTTCAACAATTTCAAATCAAATTCTAGCGACTCTGTTCTGCCGATACTATGTTCTTTGACATTTTTTCTCAATCCACAAATCAAAAAAGCGACAAAATCTTCAACAATTCTTCTGCAACAAAACGCAATCATGTCCAAAATCCCAATTATGCTACAATTGAATGGGAATTGGGATAGCTATGGCAGATTTAGAGATTTTCAGGTTGATGGCATTGTGCTCGATGAGGATGTCAGTTACAGTATATTGATTTCTACAATTGCAGAGCAATTAATGATTGATACTTCGAAAAAATTGTAGAAATCAAATACATTGTGAACGAGCATTGTCCTCCAATGGAGATTAGGAACGATATGGGTGTTCGTGTATATATGGAGACAAAAAAGGAGAATAAAAACTTAGGATCATATCCGCTATGTATAATTGTTCGCGAGTTCAATATGGAATTGAGTATCACCAATGAGAACACAAGTGCAAGTTTGTTCTGTTACAAATTCTATAAAATTTGGATTTTGTGTTAATATCTACAAGATATCTACATTTATCTACAAATAAACCACATATTAGTGTACTTATATATATATAGCAGTATTGTTTTTGACAGTATCTACAAAATTACTACATTTATACTACAATTAAACTACATTTTATGTGGGGAAAAAATATTGACTACATAATTTCTCTTCATCTACAAATTATCTACAAAGATTCTACAAATGGTAATTACAGTATTTATCTTTATTTTCATGCAGGTTCGTCTGGAACACTAAAGTTACTTGATATGCCAGCATCTCCAGTTATAGAGGAATATGAAAGTGTAACTGAAAGTACACAAAGTGTTATTGAAGAAGGACAAGTGTACCAAGACAAGCAAACAATTGCAACTGCAATGAAGCACTATTCTGTCATGCACAAGTTCCAATTCAGGGTTAAAAGATCTAGCCACAGAAGGTATGAAGATCTGAATGGTTAAAAGATCATTATAAACAGTATTTTCCTTGTGATATGTGTTTGTCAATATTGTAGATGAATTGTAGTTACATTGTATAGTGTATTGCTTTATGTTAACACAGTCTTTTTTTTTTCTACATCTACATTGATAACCAGTATTAAAATTATATTTTTTTTGTAGCTACTGGCTTATATGCGTTGGTGAAAACTGTAATTGGCACTTCAAGGCAACATCCATTAATGATTCTGCAATGTTCAAAGTCAGAAGTTTCAACCGCCAACACACATGCTCCTTAATGGACAATACATTCATACAACGCAAACCTACTGCAGTTGTAGTTGGTAGCATGGTTATTCCCAAGTATTGTTATCCCAAGACAGTTTACACACCAAAGGACATACAAACTGACATGTTGTCCGAACCCGGAGTGAACCTAAGCTACATGCAAGCATGGAGAGCAAAGGAAAAGGCTTTACAGTTTTTGAGAGGTCATCATGCTGACTTCTACAGCAAATTACCAAAATATTTTTATATTCTTGAGAAGACGTATCTTGGTTCTGTTGTTAAATTGAAGAAGACAGCAGATGAATGCTTCTTATATGCATTTGTTGTTATTTGTACATCAATCAGTGATTGGGAACATTGTAGGCCAGTAGTAGTGGTTGATGGGACTTTCTTAAAGTCAGCATACAGGGGGATAATGCTGACAGCCAGCACAATGGAAGCAGCATGTAAAATTGTAGATATTTTGTAGACAGTTTATAAAATGTAGATACATTGTAGATACTTTGTAGATATATTGTAGTTTATATGTATTTGTCTTTTTATATGTATTTTCAAAGATGCTAGTTAATTATTTTTTGACTAATAATGTAGGTACAATATTGCCTTTGGCATATGTTGTGGTTGATTCGGAAAACGACGCATCATGGAAGTGGTTTTTTGAGCAATTTAAGCAAGCATATGGTGAAAGACCTTCAATGTGTGTTGTTTCAGATCAGAATGAGAGTATCCTGAAGGCAACATCAATTGTCTATCCGGGCATGCCACACTACTCTTGCATGTGGCATATTTGGACAAATATAAGGGCAAAGTTCAAGAAGGTTCATCTAAAATTAAGTGAATTGTACTTTGCTACAGCACGTTCATACACTCTGGATGAATTTAATGAAAGGATGTCGAAGATTGAAGAGATAGACCCGCGTGTTAAATCATACCTATATGATATTGTCTATCATAGATGGTCAAGAGTACATGTAACGGTGAATAGAAGTTGGACTATGACATCAAACATTGCAGAGTTTTTGAATGCTGTAACAAAAGATGCAAGAGAACTGTTGATAGTAGACCTATTAGAGTATATGAGGACTCTTCTTGAACGTTGGGCCAACGAGAAGCTATTGAAGGAAAATGGTACTTTCACATACCTTGGGTCCAAATTCAACAAAGAATTGGAGAACAACAGAACATTATCGCAGAAGCTTAGGGTAAGATCTGTTTATTTGGTGCAGAAAAATAATATATTAATATACAGTGTTTCCAGATTGTAGCTAATTTGTAGATATAATGTAGATAATTTGTAGATTGTAGATAATCTGTATTCTGATTGTAAATATTTTGATTTCTGTTTGTTATGTTGTAGGTGAGGGCTTCAACAGATCATATCCATACTATGATAGATGGTGTGAAGCGGTACATTGTGTGTCTTGAAAACAAGAAATGTAGTTGTGGCCAGTTCCAGCTTGATGAACTTCCATGTGCGCATGCTTTGGCTGCTTTAAGTCACAGGAATGAATCTTATGAAAACTATTGCTCGCCGTTTTACACAAGGGAGAGCCTATGCTTGCCCATATGTAGGGGCAATGAATGACTTGAAGGGAGGTCTTCTCAGGGCGTGATTTCGAGATTTCAGTATTTTAGTTCCGGCGGAGGAAAGGCACTTGGACTATGAACGGTCTGGTTCTGATTGGTAAAGTAGTAATCTTGGTGCTATCGAGCAAGGTGGAGTATTCACCTGTGTTGTGGTATCATTGTTTGATTGAATAGGATATGTTAAATTCGTCGGTGTTATAGCTCTTCGGTTGCATGGGGTTAGAGTGCTGTGAAGCGGTGCTGAAGAAGCGGTTGTCAGAGATCATGGTGTGTAGTGGTTCAGAATTGAACAATTACCTCTAATGAAGGCAGCTCGAGAAAGATGATCTTCGGAGAGTTCGAAGTTGTGGTGATCTACTGGCTCAAAGATCTACAGAGAAGGACTTTGAATTGAGGACGCAATTGAGAAGCACATGATGAAGGAAGATATGTGAAAAGTGATAGGTGGTGGTTCCATCTCAAAAAGTCCAGGCGTAAGGAAAGGAACTTGGGTAGTGCTTAAAGGAATAAGGTTAACCAAAGTGGGGGAGTCTATCCACCTGCAGTTGGGTTGTAGGGGTTGTGTCCTCATGAAGTTGCGGATTGTCGGCATATTGGTAAGTTGTTACAGCTAAGGGAAATGAGTAAAGCGGTAATTGAGCATGGCATTCGATAAATGTGTGCGAAGTTTGTCCTATTGGACCAGGGCTAGGCTTTGGGAAAAATTAAGAATTCATGCTTAAGGCATAGGCAAGTTGTAAGGGTAGCGACTCAGTCACGTGCTTCGCTGAAAGGGCGTTCATGTGCTAGGAGAACCTTGGAGTTGATTGTAATCGGGGCCAGTTAGAGTAGGTGACTCTCAGTAATGGTCTTAATGAATTCGAAAGTTAGAGAATGCGGTGTTTAAGGGTTTCAGGCAGCAGTATAATTAAGAATCGAGCTCTGCAGTATAATCTCTAAGAGGAAGGATGATGGTTAGAGTGGTCTATGTTATTTCAGCACGCTGATTAGTATCGGAGGAGTGAGGTAATAGACTCCGGGTTGTAGAAAGATTATTAGGAGATTGCGAGACGGGTTGCGGAATTTAGGCAGCATGGTCTCGTGAATCAAGGTCACTCGGGATGAGTGAGGGTTGAGCTGCTATGAGTTGAAGGAAGTTACTATTACCTTTGAGTCAATTAAAGATGATTAAAAAAAAAGATGGATTGGCTAGCCATGATGGAACGACGCATGTACGACAGTGATTAGTTTCTTCGGTATGATTGAGTACGTGTATGGTTTGTGCAGATGTGTATGGGGATCGTCGGCCGTCGTAATAGATTTCATTTGGAAGCATTCAAGTGATATGGTCTGTCAGGTGTAGGCGTATCCCGGAAGGTTTATGGAGGTTCAGACCACTACTTAAGAATTTGCATGTATTGTGATTGTGAGAGCTCACTTGTGTGTTGTTATGGCTCTCATGTGTTGAAGCAAATAAAAGGTTTCTATATGTGATGAAATGTTCACCCTGTTAGTGGTTCAGGAGTTATGATGTAATTCCTATGCCATTCCTTATCAGCACGTTGGGTGCAGTGAACAGTATGTAACGGGAAATAAGAATTTGAGATTTGCGGTTCGGTGTTAGCAAGGATGTCATGAGCTCAGGGGAGCAAGAACAACGGATTTGAATGTCTAGAATGGGCTGATGTTGTCTTCAGTGTCACCTGAGATCGGTGTTTGGCGAAAGAGACTTGGTATCCTGATTACGGGTCCTTGAATTGTTTTACAGCCTTAGGATGGTCAGTGGTATGAATGTGCATACTTGTTGCCTTGTGTGGAAAGTCGTGGGAGTGTGACCACGGGAAGATTGTGTAAGCGTGACCTGTAGTCACCTGGTTGATTGCAGATTTAGACTAAGTATAAGGAAGTATAATATTGCTTATTTGAGAATGTATGTCTGGAAGGCATTCGGCTCAGTTGGTTGTGGACTCTGGGGTGTTTACCTCGGCGATGATGGTTGTCCTCGTGTGTATAAGAAAAGAAAGCGGGTTATTTGGACCCACGTAAGGCTATCAACCTAGTTCAATGCGAGCAGAATTGGCTTGAAGTGAGTGAATAGACTTAAACAATATTTTGGGCTTCATGCGAGTCAGAGGTGTTAATTTCAGTATGGCACTCCTCAAGGAGGGGCATTGGGATATCAGGTGTTGTCCCGTCTTCGTCAAATTCATGTGATATTGTGATTGTGCCGTGTGAGTGTTGAAACAGCTTGATAATTTCTTATGTGTTGAGGTTCCGCGTAGTGACGAGGTTATGTGAGCAGGATAGCTCCTGAGATTCATATTTTATATCGCACATCAGTCGTGCTGGAGTTTTTGTAGCATATGACTCTATCAGCCTCCCCAGAATGGTATTATGCACTTAGCGTTCTTGTCACCGATATTCAATGATTTGTAATAGTAAGCAATTCAGCTCTGTGTATATATTTCTTTATGTAAATTCTATGATGGGATCGGGTGGCACGCCGCCACGGGTATGTTATTTGGATCGGGCGCCGCAACAGTGTGATGTTGAGAAAGACTCCTATAATGATTATTCTTGTGTTTTACTTCCTATTTTCTTTGAGGAAAGTTCATATTTATAGCGTGAGTCAAGTAGTCCCTTCCTGATGTCGTTTCCTTATGTGTCGTGTTCGAATTGTGGCTTATTGGCGCATTGTGGCATCGTGTGAGACTATTGGTTATGCCTGGGGTGATTGGTTATCTGAACAGTTCGTACTGGGTGAGACGAGATTATAAATTTGGGATCGGTGTGATAGGACTATGCAAGTATATTACAGGACAATCACCATCATTGGTTGTAATGGGATGATGATCTTAGTCAGGAGGAAGGATTTCAATGTTTAGTTAACTCTGCAGTTGGTTAGGAATTTCTACGCATTTCCTCCGCTGTGGTGGTATCGTCAGCGTTATAGCAAAATGTATGAATGTAACTTATAAGGTGCTTTGAGAGCATCAAAGTCGCAGAATTTTGGCTATTAAGATCTAGGGAGCGTCATTGTGGTCAGATAATGGATCAGGCGGTGTATGGTGCTGATTCAGCAAAGGCCTGCAGTTGTGTTCTGGTGCCTCGTGTGGTAGTTGATTCGGTGTTCAAATGTTAGAAACATGCCTGGCAGAGAATTTCAGATGTTAGAACTAAGTTCGGAGCTTATTGTATGAATAAAGGAGGATATCTTCAGATTTGATCAAGCTTATGTGCTCAACCGGGTTGTGGTAGCACGGGCAGGTGCACGAGGTGTTAAACAGTGATTTCAGATAATTCTGGGGCAGTTCTTGGCACGTTCGAGGACGAACGTCTGTTTAAGTGGAGGAGAATGTAACGACCCAACCGGTCATTTTGAGATCCAGCGCGTCGTTCAGCAGTTGGGAGTCATGAACAGCTTCATTTCGGGTATTGTGACTTGTGCAGATGGTCGGAATTGAAATTCGGGAAGATCGGAGTTGAATTTAAAGGAAAATTCTCATTTTAGAAGTCTTAAGTTGAAGAAATGGAGTAAGACTAGAATTTTGAGTAAACGACCTCGGAATCAGGATCCGAAGGTTCCAGCTGGTTCGTATGGTGATTTTGTACTTGGGCGTATGTCCGGATCGGGATTTGGATAACCCGAGAGTGTTTCGGTGTATAATGTGGAAGTTAGCATTTTGAAGGAAGATCCTAAGTTTGGCTTGAAGAGCATTTCTTAGATATTGACGTTCGTTCGGGATTCGGAGTCTGGGAATAGCTCCGTATGGTGATTCGGGAGTTGGGAGCGCGATCGGAAGTGAATTCGGATGTCTGTAGGTTATTTTGAAGCTATTTGGCTAAAGTTAGAAATTTGAAGGTTTTTGACAAATTCGACCGGAAGAGGAAAATTTGATACCGGGGTCAGAATGCGATTCCGGAAGTTGGAGCAGGTCCATAATGTCGAATATGACTTGTGTGCAAAATTTGAGGTCAATCGGACGTGATTTGATAGGTTTCGGCATCAGATGTGAAAGTTAGAAATTTCAAAGTTCATAAAGTTGGATTTTAGTGCGATTCGTGATTTCGGTGTTGTTTGATGTGATTTGAAGACTCGATCAAGTTCATGGGGTGTTACGGGACTGAGTCGTGTGATTTGGATGGGGTCCCGGGGGCCTCGGGTGTGTTTCGCGGTGGTTTCGGGGCATTTTAGAGTGAATTTGTTGTTGGTGTTTTCTGGTGTTTATGGTAATGCTATGCGATCGCGGGTATGCTTGTGCGATCGCTGAGGAGTGATCTGGGTGGCCTGTGCGATCGCAGACGACTTCATGCGATCGCATAGAAGGGCAGAACTGGGCAGTGTTGATTAAAACGGGATTTTGGCATTTCTCTCTCATTTTTTCAAAGCCATGGGCGATTTTTGGAGAGCTTCAAGAGAGGATTTTCGTCATCTATGTTAAGGCTAGTTACTCCTACTCAATTCAAGTTAGATACAAGATTATTACATGGATTAACACATGAAAAATTAGGGAAAACTTGAGGAAAATTTGGAAGAAACCTAGAATTTGGAAATTTGAATTTTAGCCACGAATTGAGCATGAATAATTGAGTAAAATGTGTAATTGAGTTAGTAAAACTTCGGGTAGAGATTTTCTTCAAGAAATTTCGAGGTCCAGGCACGTGGGCCCGAGGGCATTTTGGTCATTTCATTGAGCCGGGCTGAGGAACTTTGTAATTTGAAATTGTTATGATCTATTGAGTATATTTTTATTGAATTATCGTTATTTGGATAGTTTGGGAGTGTGCGAATCCATTTTTAGTCGTCGTAGAGGCTTGGAAGCCAGGGATGAATCTTCGGAGCGAGGTGAGTCTCCTTTATAACCTTGTAAGAGGGAATTGTCCCTTTAGGTGTTCTACATGCTATATGTAATTGGTTGATGGGGCTACGTACGTACCAAGTGACGAGAGTCCGTACGTAGCGGCTACAATTGTTATGTCCGGGTAGTTAGGCCCCACATCATGCCCTGTATACTTCTTGTAATGAATTATATGTATGTTATAATATCCTGTTATGTTGTTTTGTTTCTCCGAGATGTATGGATTTAAAAATAATATGGAAGGAAAATGGTTTTCACGGAAAATATTATGNTGTTATGTGGTTTTGTTTCTCTGAGATTTATGGATTTTAAAATAATATGGAAGGAAAATTGTTTTCACGGAAAAATATTATGAAATGAATTGACTTACGGGAAGTAATATGAAAGAAATTATTTATGGAAAGTATTATGAAAGGAAAAGAAATGACTTATAAGTTTTGTACTCATGTAAGATATTATTATTTTCCCGAGCTTTCATTTACTTAAATAATGGGAAAGGATTGTGGTGAAACGAACTTTACATTTTGTGTGCGCCTGTTATCGCTTCGCAATTTACATCCCGCGAGCGATATGTAACTTCCTTCACTCTTAGGGGAGCGGGTCGTACGCCACGGCGGATTTATAGTGCACTCTTGGTACGGGCCGGTCGATCCCCGGCAGTGCACATGGAACTAATTAAGAATGCACTCTTGGTACGGGCCGGTCGATCCCCGGCAGTGCATGGACGAAGTTACACTATGATATGATTACACTGATAGACGCACTCTTGGTACGGGTTGGTCGATCCCCGGCAGTGCGTAGGCAGGATTATTATTGAGCATGCACTCTTGGTACGGGCCGGTCGATCCCCGGCAGTGCGTAGGCAGGATTATTATTGAGCATGCACTCTTGGTACGGGCCGGTCGATCCCTGACAGTGCATAGCTATTCTTTACTATGATATGATATGACTACATTGATAGGCGCACTCTTGGTACGGGCCGGTCGATCCCCGGCAATGCGTAGGCATGATTAATGGTAGGCATGCACTCTTGGTACGGGCCGGTCGATCCCCGACAATGCATAGCTATTCTTCCTTATGACTCCAGCCGGTTGTCTTACTCCTATGTGTGCATGACTGTTTGGTACCGTTTTCCTGATTTATGATTTGACAGATGTTTGGGGAAAAGAGACAGGTGAGTTGTTACTGCATTCAATATTTACTTGGAAACTCTGTATTCTCTTCATAATTGTGGTGCACTATTTACATGTCTACTGCTCTCCTTATATCCTGTTTTATACTATTACTGTTGGACGTTAGTGAG
The DNA here is from genome assembly GCA_005239495.1 of Nicotiana undulata. Classification (NCBI taxonomy): domain Eukaryota; kingdom Viridiplantae; phylum Streptophyta; class Magnoliopsida; order Solanales; family Solanaceae; genus Nicotiana; species Nicotiana undulata. The sequence goes on along the minus strand of ML252765.1, from coordinate 14,092 downwards.
TATCGAGTCGACCTCTCGTCACTACTTCTTAGAGATTAGACGGGATATTCACTGGGTACATATATATGTATATGTACTCATGCTACACTTTCTGTGCATTTTGTTGCACAGGTACCCTCATAGTGCGGTGATTGATTCGGAGACTTACTCGGGTTGCATTGTTCCGTGGCGTTCCGCAGCTGGCAGAGTCTCCCTTCTATGCCCATATGCTTTTATCTTTATTACCTTTGTCCAATTTAAGTTCTCGGACAAGAGTTGTATAATTGTATAAATTCTTAGAAATTTCTCATGAACTTGTGTCACCGGGTTCTGGAAAACTGTTGGTATTTCTTGTACTGCATTAAGTGGATTATCCACCGTATTTAGTTTACGAGCATTTGCTTTATTATTTGATTATAAATGCAGAAAAAGACATAATTTTGAAAGTGCAAGAAGGAAGTTGTTTGAACTGGTTCAGGGATTGGCTTGCCTGACAGTGTGTCCGGCGCCATCACAACCCATAGGTTTTGGGTCGTGACATATGTATTCTCTTACTCAATTGTGGTGCACTATTTACATGTCTACTGTTGTTCTTATATCATGTTTTATACTATTACTGTTGGACCTTAGTGAGTATCGAGTCGACCTCTCGTCACTACTTCTTCGAGATTAGACGGGATATTCACTGGGTACATATATATGTATATGTACTCATGCTACACTTTCTGTGCATTTTGTTGCACAGGTACCCTCATAGTGCGGTGATTGATTCGGAGACTTACTCAGGTTGCATTGTTCTGTGGCGTTCCGCAGCTGGCAGTGTCTCCCTTCTATGTCCATATGCTTTTGTCTTTATTACCTTTGTCCAATTTAAGTTCTCGGACAAGAGTTGTATAATTGTATAAATTCTTAGAAATTGCTCATGTACTTGTGTCACCGGGTTCTGGGAAAGTGTTGGTATTTCTTGTACCGCATTAAGTGGATTATCCGCCGTATTTAGTTTACGAGCATTTGCTTTATTATTTCATTATAAATGCAGAAAAAGACATGATTTTGAAAGTGTAAGCAGGAAGTTGTTTGAACTGGTTCAGGGATTGGCTTGCTTGACAGTGTGTCCGGCGCCATCACAACCCATAGGTTTTGGGTCGTGACAGTCTAACCATGGATTAATTTGGTTGTCCTTTATGGAATAAGGAGCCTTCCTCCTATAAAAACATAAATATATCAAAAAAAAATTAGAATGAAGTGGATATGTAATAGAAGAATGCTGGAATCAAAGTGACAAATTCTGAATTCTAACCTCTTTGAACCTTTGTCACTACTGTTGTATAACCACTTGTTGAATTGATCCAACACCTCAGTATCTACATATTCACCAATAACAGTGGTAAATGGGTGTTTGAGGTGGAAAATTCGAGGTCCAACAGAGGTGCTACCACCAGAACTGTATAGAGGGAGAAATGGTGATCGGGCATGCTTTCCCGGCTGCCTTGTTCTAACTGGATGCATATGTGTTGCATCATCTTGTATGGGATCACTAAACTTAACCAACTGAGATAAGTTGTCCGGCAGCTCGAAATCATCGAGTGTAACCTCTTTCTTCTCACCTACGGCATCTTCTGAATCCCATAGATTCACATACTGTGCCTCTGCACCTGCATTGTCATCTTCCTCATTATCCTGTTCTGTTTGAGGTGCTACTGTCCTCTGTGAATTGGAGACTGTACATTCATATCTTCCCTCTCTGTAACACCATGTATATCTTTGTAAGATGAAATGTTAAAATATTCAACCCCTTCAGTAAATACTCCCTGAATACCAATTCATACCTGCATTCTCTTCATCAGCAACACCTTCAAAATGTGTATATAAATCAACACGTGCTGGAATATTTTCTTGACCAATCGCACCTTCAACATGTTCTATTTTTTTCATATTGCTGTTAAATCATACTGTATAATAATGGCTTGATAGATTAAGTAAGATATGTAGGTGTGCTATAAGATATACATTTATCTGTGAAAAAACTACAATATGTTGTGTTGAAATATATTCTGTATATATATTGTAGATATATTGTAGACATTTGTAGACATATTGTAGATATGTTGTAGAACAGCTGTATCTAATTGTAGATATGTTGTAAAACATAAGTATCTAATTGTAGATAAGATGTAGATATTTTGTAGATACCCGTTTTGCTAGTGCTGGCCTCCACTTGTTCTCCACTATTGAACTGAAATTGCTGATTGTTCATGTCTTTTTGTTGGTCATTAATTTTTGTTGAACTACCAGCAAACTGAAAGTTTTATATTAGGTTGTATATATATTTTGGATGTGCCATAAGAGCTTTTGTTATATAAATAAAATTCAAAGCATACCTTTGCATCAGCTTGGTCATTTTGACTGCTTATCAACTGCAAAACAGTCTTGAAAGAGTCGTTTATTAGCACGTGAAGGCTACCGAGTTCTTCAAAGACATCTTTCTTAAAATTTGCAACATTTTGATCGACCTACATGTTACAAAAAAATATGTTGTTTAGTTCATAACATCTCTTAAAATGCATTAAAAACATAAGCAGTATTATATGTATATCAGAATGTACTATCCATATTACCTTCTCAATTCCTCTTTCCAATTTGCTAATATTTTTAAGAATAAACCCATTGTCCTCTTCTACAACTGATTTTTTGGGTTCCAATGGAGGAGCATCAACATTGGGAACCTCAGAATTATGTTCAGCCTCTTGAACTGTGTACTCAACTTTGTCAGGCAAAGACAACACTTCAATCACTTCAGGAGATTCACTTATGTTGGTGAACTGAATAAGGAAAAGACTAATTAGTTTGATTAAGACAGAACATGTAGAATAATTGTAGATATTTTGAAGGTACATGTATAACCATAAAAAAACACATTTTACCTTTATCTATTCATGCTTTATCATTTTTTCTTCAAAGGCAGCTAACCAAATCTGCCCCTTACTAGCTGACCATCTAAGTATGCGAGGTATTGAATTAGAACTCCTTGTAGCTAGATCAGTGTTGGCGGTAGAGCAACACTCATACAACCATACTTGCATGGCTAGTGGGCATCCTCGTATGAGATAAGAATATACGAACGGATTTAGCCTATGCCTAACATATTCCATCAGCTGTGTGTAAGATTTAATACCCCATGGGTATGTCTCGTACTGACCAGATTCCACCAAATAAAACTTAAAGTGATCTACAAACCCCACATGGTCTTTCTCTGACGGAAAAATAAAAAATTCTAACACATAAAGAATACACAACTTGACAGCGTCATCATCATTTACCCAGGTTCTGATGGTTACAATCTGTTTCAGATATGACTTCTCAACTCTTAACTTGTTTGGAAAATAACTGGTCATTATGTTACTGACATAATTCACACTGTAACCAACGTCTGTAACTCGGGTATGACATCTAAGACCAGTTATAAGGGCAAACTCCCTCAAACCAAAATTTAGTCTCTCACCTTTTAACTTGGCAGAAAAATGTGAAGCATTGGATGAGCTCAATTCATACTTCATAAGAAGATGAATGACCTGATTTTGCATGCATATACTGGGAAGGGACAGTAAGTAGCCGAAACAAGTCTTCTTGAAAAGCTTCAAACCATTTGGAGACAGAAGCTCTTTAATCTGGCTAGGAATGCTAGGATCACATAATGTGTGGAATCTAAGCACCCCACAATCAACATTATGGGGTGCAAAAAAATATCCATTTTGCACAAATAATAAAAAAACTAACATTAATAAAATGCCTAAAAACATATATTGATTGACAACTTATCTACAAAATAATTACAAAGAAACTACAAATATCTACAATTTTACACATACTATACAAAAGGCAGCAACAAACATCTACAATTCTGCCGGAATAGTTATTTGTGTCTTTAAGACTACAAATAAGCTGCACAATATCTACAAATAAACTACAAAATGTAGATTATTTAATACTAGGTATATTGTAGTATTTAAGACTACAAATAATCTACAAAATATCAATAAACTACAAAATGTAAAAACGGATCAGTAAAACTATAATTAATCTTCAAAATTAAGACAACTAATCTACAATTGTCTAAAACACATATTATGCAGATTTTAAAAACACAGAACAAACTAAATAACTAGAGACGAAATTACTAAATTTTTACCTTCACCAATGAATGTTTCCGAACAATTTTTGTTTTTTTTTTATTTAAATTTTCTTGTTTCTGGGAGATTTTGAACTGGGAGACACCTTAGCTTTCTTTCCTGGTTTAAGAATAGGCCCCTCTTCTACAAAATCGTCATCTACCAATATCTCTTTTCCTTTTCTTTTCACTTGTTTGACTGGCGTAGACGATTCTCCAGCATCAACATCGTGTTTTTGTTTGGTTCTAGTTTCAACCCTGATTTGTCGCGGAGAATGACTATGCGTGGTATCTATAGTTGCATGGGTAGATTTCCCCTGCTTTTTTTTTGGTGATTTTGGTGATAAAACACCTAAATCAAAAAAGAGGGTATATCAGATTATCTAGCTTTTTAGGACTATGTTTAGAAGGTTTGTTCTTCTTCATGGTGGAAATTTTAGTTGAAGTAAAATGGATGTATCAAGTTTGTAGAAGAAATGTCTTCAATTTTCTGTGAATGCAGACGACCAATTTTTGAATTGATATTTAATGGTGGGTAACGGAAGTTTCTGTGGTTTTAGAAGAGGGAAAATTGTGATGACCCAAAAGGTTATCCTAAGTAATTTTAGCTAAGTCTGTGTTCCAAGGCCCTGAAAGCCTCCGTTAATCTCACCTCGATATGCGTGCGCAGCCCGGGCATGTAGCCGGGAAGCTTCTATGTGAAAATTTGATTAAAATGGAATTTTTGGAATAATTAATTGAATAAAGTTGACTTTGGTAGATATTTTTAGTAAATGGACCTAGTTTGACGGTCTCGGAGGGTCCGTAGAAAAATATGGGACTTGGGCGTATGCTCAGAATCGAATTCCGGGGTCCCAAGCCCGAGAAATGAATTTTTAAAGAAAATTATTTTCTTAAAATAATAAAGGATTTTGAAAATGAATAATTATGTGAAAACCATGTTACCGGGCCTGTATTATGGTTCCGAAGCCGGAACAGGTTTATTATGTGTTATGTGAGTTATCTATGAAATTTGGTGTAAAACGGACTTGAAATGACGGGTTTCGGATAAAAATCGGAATAATTAAGCCTTATGAAGCTTTAAGAAATTTCTATGAATTTTGAGGTTTAATTCCTTGTTTTTGATGATATTTTGATGATTTAAATGCTTGAATAAGCTCGTAGGATGTGTTGGGAGTTGCGTGTGTTTTTGGTTTTGAAACCCGAGGGCTCGAGTGATTTTTGGGTAGCTAACGGGTTGAGTTAAAGTGTAAACATCTGGTGTTTTACTCATTTTCTGATGTCTGGTGTGCTATGCTATGCAAACGCAGGGAATTGGATGCGAACGCATAGCACAAGGTGGGGGCTGGGTAGGTTAGGCATGTGCGAACGTAGCCCACTGGGTGCGAACGCAGACCTCTGGACCAAAGACCCTATGCGATCGCAGGGAGGGGGTCGCGAACGCAGAGGGTTAAGTGGGTGTGGGGGGATGAGGGTGCTAGGCTAGTGCAAACGCACCCGTATGTGCGCGATCGCGGAGAGTAAACAAGGAAGCACTGTGCGAACGCACTGGGTTAATTCACCCAGTTATTTTAAAAGCCTAAAAACAGGCCCATTACGGGATTTTCCATATTTTTCACCCTCATCTTCTTCTCCACAGCCCCTTAGCCATTTTTGAAGAGTTCCATCACTACAATGTCAAAGGTAATCGATTCTAACACCACTTTCTTCCACTTTTCTTCCATAATCACTAGAATCTAGGCCTAAATTCCTAAAATCAAAGTAGAAATTAGGGTTTTGGGTAGAGTTAGGGCTCATGGGATTTTGGGTAATTCAACCCCAGTTTGGGGTCGGATTTCAAAACAAATTATATATTTTAACTCGTGGGGGTATGGGTGATCGGGTTTTGGTCTGAGCCTCGTGTTTGGACCAAGCAGGCCCGGGGTCGAATTTTGGTATTTTTTGGAAGAATGCACATGTTGGCTTGTCTAGCGGGTTCAACGTTAGACGCAGTCACGACTTGAAGGTGGGAATTCGGTCGTGACAAGTTGGTATCAGAGCTCTAGGTTTTTTAGGTCTCACAACTCACGAACAACTTTGGTAGAGTCTGAGGGATCGGTACAGAGACGTCTGTACTTATCCCCCAGAGGCTGCAAAGTTAGGATAACTCCACATTTCTTTATTCTCTGTCATGCGATATACATTCTAAGTACTGATTGAGTTTCCATTCTACTCTCTCGCAGATGGCGAGGACGCGTGCTTTCCTTGGTTCCGCTCAGTAGCCCGACACTCCTGCTACAACTCCTACGAGGGATCGAGGTCGAGGACGAGGCCGTGCTAGAGGTCGGGGCATGGCTCTGCCTAGAGAAGCAGCCCCAGTGGAGGACCCTCAGGTCGAGTCCGACGAGGAGGTCCCAGTTCCGGCAGTCCCAGTTGGACCAACGCAGGTCCTAGAGGGGTTCATTGCTACCCCAGTGCTTCAGGACGCTCTAGTCCGCTTGGTAGGACTTATGGAGAGTGTGGCTCAGGCCGGTCTTCTTCCTACTGCACCAGATGGATCTCAGGCTGGGAGAGGGACCCAGACTCCTGTTATTCATACCCCAGAGCAGGTTGCCACTCATATTCAGACTCCAACACCTCAGACAGCTGGAGTAGCTCAGCTGGGTATTGTGGCAACGACAGCCGAGGGTGCATCTATGTCAGCAGATGCGCTATGGAGACTGGACAGATTCACCAAGTTATTCACTACTACTTTTACTGGTGCACCGTCAGAGGATCCACAGGATTACTTGGACAGTTGTCATGAGGTTCTTCGGAACATGGGTATAGTGGATTCCAATGGAGTTGACTTCGCTACTTTTCGACTATCTGGTGCAGCCAAGACTTGGTGGAGGGACTACTAATTAGCCAGACCAGTTGGGTCTGCACCTTTGACTTGGGCTCAGTTCACAGAGGTATTTTTGGGGAAGTTCCTTCCCATTACTCAGCGAGAGGATCTTAGGAGGCAGTTTGAGCGCCTCCAGTAGGGATCTATGTCTGTTACTCAGTACGAGATCAGGTTCATCGCTCTAGCCAGGCATGCATTGATGATACTCCCCACTGATCGGGAGAGAGTTCGGAGGTTCATTGAGGGATTGGCCCAGCCTATACGACTCCAGATGGCCAGGGAGTCGAGTACTGATATTTCATTCCAGGATGCGGCCGATGTGGCCAGGAGGATTGAGATGATTTTGTCACAGGGAGGTGGTCAGGGGGCTGACAAGAGACCCCGTCATTTTGGTAGATTCAGTGGAGCCTCATCTGGAGGCAGGGATTCTTTCAGCAGGGGTCATCCACCCCGACCTTTTCAGTCAGCACTTAAGGTATCTCCCCATGCACCGCCAGCTCCTGTTAGTGTACCACTAGCATCTATCAGTGCACAGCCACTTCAGAGTTACCAGGGTAGTTATCAGGGTCTTCAGGGCCAGTTCCCGAGTTATCAGCCACAGTAGCAGAGATCTTGTTATAGTTGTGATAGCCCGGGGCACATTGCCAGATATTGCCCCCGAGCTTCTAGTGGACCCCAGTATCAGGGCTCCCGTGCCTTGGTTCCCACAGCAGGTGCACCCTTACCCCCTCAGCCAGCTAGGGGTGGTAGTCGAGGTTCCAGAGGTGGTGGTCAGGCTCATAGAGGTGGAGCGCAGGCCATGAGGGGTAGAGGCCAGGTTGCAGCAGGTAGACCCAGGGATGTTCAGATTGGAGGGGCTCAGCCCCGGTGTTATGCTTTTCCTGCTCGTCCTGATGCTGAGGCTTTTGATGCAATTATTACAGGTACGGTTTCAGTTTACAGCCGAGAGGCTTCGATGTTATTTGATCCGGGTTCTACATTCTCCTATGTGTCTTCATATTTGGCCCCTTATTTGAGTATGCCCCGTGATTCCTTGAGTGTTGTTGTACATGTGTCTACACCGGTGGGTGATTTGACTCACCCCGTTAGCTACTCGAAACTCACCCGAGCCCTCGGGTCTCAAAACCAAAAACACACACGACTCCCAAAACATCCTACGGACTTATTCAAGCATTTAAATTACCAAGATATCATCAAAATCATCGAATTAACCTTCAAAACTCTTAGAATTTTCTTAAAACTTCATAAAGCCTAATTTTTCCAATTTCGAAACACGTCATTTCAAGTCCGTTTTTCACCAAATTTCACAGATAAGTCACATAACATATATTAAACCTGTTCCAGGCTCCGGAACCATAATACGGGATCGTTAACACGGTTTTCACATCAAAGTTTATTTTCAAAAACCTTTATTAATTTCAGAAAACAATTTTTCTTTAAAAATTCATTTCTCGGGCTTGGGACCTTGTAATTCGATTCCGGGCATACGCCCAAGTCCCATATTTTCCTACGGACCCTCCGGGACCGTCAAATCACGGGTCCGGGATCGTCAAATCACGGGTCCGGGTTCGTTTACAAAAAATGTTGACCAAAGTCAACTCTATCCCATTAATTATTATAAATTCCATAGTTTATCAGATTTTCACATAGAAGCTTCCCGACTACATGCCCGGGCTGCGCATGCATATCGAGGTGAGATTAACGGAGGCTTTCAGAGCCTCAAAAAATAGATTTAGTTGAATTTACTTAGGATGACCTCTTGGGTCATAACAATGAGTTCGTTGATTCATTGGCTACTATGTCTTATATGTGTCCCCGTCGTCCTAATAGTTCAGCTCAGCAGAGGGTCCATCCCTCGGCTTTAGCCCCAGTTATTTCACCACCTACCCAGGCCACTAGGGGTGGTGGTCAGGTAGCTAGAGGCCGCCCTAGAGGGGGAGGTCAAGCAGGTGGAGGCCAGCCACATATTTATGCACTTCCGGCTAGGCCTGATGCTATGGCGTCAGATGCAGTGATTACAGGTACTATTTCAGTTTGTCACAGTGATGCTTTGGCTTTATTTGACCCTTGTTATAGTGGTAGATCGAGTCTACCGTGCTTCCGTAGTAGTTATTGGTGGTCTGGAGACTCAGGTTGATCTTTTGCTTCTTGATATGGTTGACTTTGATGTTATATTGGGGATGGATTGGTTATCCCCCTATCATGCTATCTTGGATTTTCATGCCAAGACAGTGACCTTAGCCTTGCAAGGAGCACCTCGTTTAGAGTGAAGAGGGACTCCTAGTCATTCTTCTGGTAGAGTTGTTTCTTATATGAAGGCTCGGCGCATGGTCGAGAAGGGTTGTTTGGCCTATTTGGCCTATGTTCGTGATTCTAGTGCTGAGGTCCCTTCTATAGAGTTCGTGCCCGTGGTTCGTGAGTTTCCAGAGGTATTCCCTGCTGACCTTCCAGGTATGCCACCCGACAGGGATATTGATTTTTGTATTGAGTTAGCTGAGGGAACTCAGCCCATTTCTATTCCCACGTATCGTATGGCTCCGCCAGAGTTGAAGGAATTAAAGGAATAATTACAGGATTTGTTGGATAAAGGCTTCATCAGGCCTAGTGTTTCTCCTTGGGGTGCTCCAGTATTGTTCGTGAAGAAGAAAGATGGCTCAATGAGGATGTGTATTGACTACCGGTAGTTGAATAAGGTTACTATCAGGAACAAGTATCCTTTGCCGAGGATTGATGAATTATTTGATCAGCTTCAGGGTGCTACAGTGTTCTCTAAGATAGACTTGAGATCTGGTTATCATCAGCTGAGGATCAGAGGGTCTGATGTGCCCAAGACGGCTTTTCGCACTCGTTATGGGCATTATGAGTTTTTGGTCATGTCGTTCGGGTTGACTAATGCCCCCGCTGCTTTCATGGAGTTGATGAACCGGGTATTCAAGCATTATTTGGACTCGTTCGTTATTGTTTTCATTGATGATATTTTGATTTATTCCCGTAGTCGAGAGGAGCATGAGCATCATCTTCGGGTTGTTCTCCAGACTCTGAGGGATAGACAGTTGTATGCCAAGTTTTCTAAGTGTGAGTTCTGGTTGAGTTCTGTGGCATTCTTGGGCCACGTTGTATCGGCAGAGGGCATTCAGGTGGATCCGAAGAAAGTTTCAGCAGTTAGAGATTGGCCTAGGCCCACTTCAGCCACCGAGATTCGGAGTTTCTTGGGCCTCGCAGGCTATTATCGTCGGTTCGTGAAGGGGTTTTCATCTATAGCAGCCCCTATGACCAAGTTGACGTAGAAGAGTGTTCAGTTCAGATGGTCTGAGGAGTTTGAAGCGAGCTTTCAGAAGCTCAAGACAACATTGACCACAGGACCAGTGTTGGTATTGCCCATAGGTTCAGGTTTGTATACCGTGTATTGTGATGCTTCACGGGTTGGGCTTGGTGTGGTGTTGATGCAGGATGGAAAGGTTATAGCCTATGCATCTCGTCAGTTTAAGATCCACGAGAAGAACTATCCAGTCCATGATTTGGAGCTTGCAGCTATTGTTCATGCCTTGAAGATTTGGAGGCACTATTTGTATGGGGTACCGTGTGAGGTATTCACTGATCACAAGAGTTTGCAATACTTGTTTAAGCAAAAGGAGTTGAATATAAGGCAGAGGAGGTGTTTAGAGTTGAAGGATTATGATATTACTATTCTCTATCACCCGGGAAAGGCCAATGTGGTGGCCGATGCTTTGAGCCGGAAGTCAGTCAGTATGGGTAGCCTTGCCTATTTATCAGTTGGAGAGCGACCTTTGTCTTTGGATGTTCAGGCGTTAGACAATCGATTTGTTAGGTTGGAGGTTTCTGAGGGTGGCAGTGTTTTGGCCCATACCGTCGCTCGTTCTTCATTGTATGATCGTATTCGCGCCAGGCAGTATGATGATCGTCATTTGTGTGCTCTTAGAGATGCGGTTCGGCACGGACGTGCCAAGCAGGTCACAGTCGATGCTGAGGGAGTTTTGAGATTGCAGGGTCGTATTTGTGTACCCGATGTTGATGGCATTCGTGAGTTGATATTGAAGGAAGCCCATAGTTCCCATTCATCCAGGCGCCGCGAAGATGTACCAGGATTTGCGGCAGCATTATTGGTGGCGTAGAATGAAGAAGGATATTGTGGCTTATGTAACTCGGTGCTTGAATTGTCAGCAGGTTAAGTATGAGCACCAGAGACCCGGTGGTTTGATGCAGCAGATTCAGCTTCCCGAGTGGAAGTAGGAGCGTATCACGATGGATTTTGTAGTTGGGCTTTCACGGACTCAGAGGATGGTGGATGCAGTGTGGGTTGTTGTGGATAGGCTGACCAAGTCAGCACACTTCATTCCTGTGTCGGTTTCGTATTCAGCGGAGAAATTAGCAAAGATCTATATGAGAGAGATTGTCAGATTGCATGGCGTGCCCTTATCTATTATATCAGACCGAGGTAGTCAGTTTACCTCCCATTTCTTGAGAGTATTTCAGCTAGAGTTGGGCACACAGATTGAGTTGAGCACAACATTTCATCCTCAGACAAACGGACAGTCCGAGCGTACTATTCAGATTCTGGAGGATATTTTGCGGGCATGTGTTATTGATTTTGGTGGTTCATGGGATCAGTTCTTGCCTTTAGCAGAGTTTGCCTACAACAACAGTTATCAGTCGAGCATTCAGATGGCTCCGTATGAGGCGTTTTATATATCATTTTTTCTATTGTTTTTACCAGTGTCATATAAGTGCATGTATACATTAGGGATTGATAGTATTTCAATTTGCAGTAAAGGATCCGCCAAATTTTCATCCAATTCTTTGGCTGCTCTTATGCTACAACAAGATTTTCGACAAAATTCTTCACTTATAAGAGACACAAAAATAAAGCTTGAAAGAGTAAATTAATTAAATATTTATCAAATCCTAAATGCACAAATAACTAAATATTTTGTTCGTTATCTTTCGTGTTTTTGGTTTTCTTGCAGATATTTCTTATGGGATTCGCCTAACAAGTATTATACATCTGACATAACATATGTCATATATGCAGTTTTCAACATTAGAATTCTTTAGGTATAGTATTTTTCAAAATTTTAATAACATTAACATGAAGTACTGATGTAATTAATAGTTTTATAATTCTAATTTTGAGATTTGAGAGGAATAATTTGGATCTCAATATGTTCTTTTATATATTCATAATTAACAGGATCGGAGCTTTGCTTTCCATGTTATTGCTCCTACTTGACTCATGCTTTACGGGATATTTGGTTCTCCTATTTTTGTCACATTTTGCACTTATGTTAAAAGGACTTAAAATATGAGTACTCCTTTATTGCGTGTGGTACAAATTGACTTCATGTCTTTTTTTCTTTTTAGGAGAATTCTTTTCTTCATTGTAATTTGTTTTGTTTTGGTTTTAAGGAATATGAGTGGTCAATTCAATTGTAGAGGCATACTTATATCTAGCTTTTTATGTAACAAGCAAATATATACCATATCTTTAAATAAAACAGAAAAAAAGAACAAAATTGACAGTATCACGCTTGGAGAACATAGAAAAAATCATTAAACTGATCAAAGATTACTATTTCCTGGATAATCTATTGCATATAATACTATTGATATTATTTATTTTAAATAAAAGGTACGAGAATATTAAAGATATACGAATTATATGTTAATCAATCTTAAGATGACTTTGAAATTTTTGCTGCTTGGGTATCTTAAGACCATGAGTTTATAAATTATATTTTTCTCTTTTAGGCTACTTTTTTGATATAGTAAAGATTGATTTGTTTTATTATAAATATTATAATTATTAATGCATATTTGGAATTTTTTTGCTAACCGCGCGTAGCGCGGATAATTTAACTAGTTGATAAATAAAAGCACAACATTACGTAGGTCATTCCTAAGATGTGAAATATCCTTAAATACAGTAGAAAGTATTGTTAGAATTTATGGGCTGTACAGGGGAAAATACGATATGACACTTGGCTACTTAAAGGAAGGACGCGTGGAACACAAGATGGGAATTGTCACCGAACGCAGCTATTCTACTTGTCACCGGAAGGAATAATGTTCATAAAGGAGTATTAAATGTTATGTGGCTGGTAACATTTAATACAAAATATTTTGCAGCATTAAGGATGATGGCCCGTTACAAGAAATTTGGCATTTATGTCCAACGTTACATCTTCATCAATGGCCCTCATAATTGACATTAAAAAAGAGCAAGATCCTAGATCTTCCTTCCATAGACATAGCTATAAATAGAGAGCTTAGTTATCATTGTGAAGGACACGAATAATTTGGCTAACTTACAATACATTCTATATAACATTTTTAATATAATCTTACTTTCTCGCTTTTAATCTTATCATTTGTTATGCCGGAAACCCTATTCCTGGATTTATCAGCTCTGCCATTTCATTTATATTCTAAGACAAAGTATTTTATATTTCATCAGTTATTTCATTACTTTTTTAATCAAATTAATTCACTTATCTAGAAACCACGAACAAATTCAACTGTAACGTTTTTCGGGTAAAAAGTTTGGCGCCCACTGATGTTTTACACNGATTTGTGTGGTGTCTAATTTTTCGAGTGTTGTCTTAGTAGAAGAACCTGGTTCTTCTTGGTGTTCCAACTTCTCTTGTTGCGGAATAATAAATGCAGTAAAGTAAAAACACAAAGATTTTTACGTGGAAAACACCTGTCTCAAAAGGTGAAAAAACCACGACCTACTCCTCAGTAGGATTTTCACAAACTCTTCACTACAACTCTGAGCCAAACAACATTTACAAAATAAACTCTTTTGTAAACGTATGACTAAATCTAATCCCTTTGTAGCAACCTAGGCTCAAGCTAATTGCGACAAGCTTCGAGTTAACTCTAACTTGAACTGTCACGACCCAAATTCCCACCCTTTAGGCCGTGACTGCGCCTAACGTTGAACCCGCTAGGCCAGCCAACGTATGACTTGCAATAGAAAATTTAAAATCATTTAACAGGGAATAAAATACTAACTCGTCAACTTCAACCAATTCCCATCACATACTGAGATAATAGTGGGA
>MDKH01071318.1:0-13112 GCA_005239495.1 Nicotiana undulata | reverse complement strand
CACACACAACCTAATAACTTTATACATAAGACAACCACCGTAGTCGTGTCAAACGACCCGAAATTGTTACGACGAACGACCAGCCCACAATACTACATATATATGGTGTTTCTCCACACCCTTCCTCCTCCAAAACTCCACAATACAGTATTAAAACACGCAGCCCAACAACAACACAAAAACAGTCCGCAAAACAGTCCGCTACAAGTGAATAACTCGAACTCACGGCTTCCGATCACCGTCCCGTGAGTTCTTAAAAGTATAAAACTAATTACCTTGAATTTACAGCACAAAAAATGGATGAAAGAGAGAAGTAAACTCACCTTACTTGCTGGGTAACTCAGCCCTTATCTTGGTTCTTCAAACTCTAGGGTTTACCCCCAATTTGAACTTGAAAGAGAGGGAAAATCAATTAGGGTTTGTGGGTGATTTTTGGGAGGAAGTTTGCAGGGGTTTAGGTCTGGTTATTTGTGAGTTATAATGGGGTATATACTGCAGTAGATAAGCCTTTTAATGGGCTTTGTGTCTGACCCGAAATTGCCTCTTTTTGGGCTATCATTTAACCAAGTAGGTGACCCACCTACTTGTCACCTAGCAGCTTGTGCAGTCTCGCGAAAATGTCTATATCTCCCTACTCCAATGTTGTATTGATAAACAGTTTAATGCGTTGTAAACTAGACTCATAGATATTCAATTTGATGGGAATATCACCTTGTAATTCATAGTATATTGGGAGAAAAGCTTAATAACATTTTCCCTAAAGTTTAAGTAAAACTATGAACCTAAGTTGCGACAACTCTTGTCGACTTTTGTTTCATAACTTGTTTGACTCCAAGACTATGATACAGATATTATATGATTCAAATAACTTAAAACAAGATCTCTAGACAGTATCAATCACCCCTAGGTTTACCCAAAAATACGAGTTACAACCTCGTTGATTCGTTTAACTTATAATGCGTGTTAATCACTCTTATACACTCTTGTATCATTTAAGATCAATAGGACTAACTTCTTATCATCTCAAATATAATCTCTTCTCATGTATATGTCGATTAACTTATGGCATGAGCCAACATACGTGAATATGGGTTGTAACAAAACACCCCTTCTCGACCATGCGAGGAGCCTTCGTGTAAGAAATAACCTTGCTGGAGGAATGACTAGGAGTCCCTCTCAACTCTAATCGAGGCAACCCCGGCAAAGCTAACGTCGCTGTCTTGGCGTGACAGTCTTAGATAGCGTAATAATACAATATTAAAACATGCAGCCCAACAACAACACAAAAACAGTCCGCAAAACAATCCGCTACAAGTGAATAACTCGAACTCACGGCTTCCGATCACCGTCCCGTGAGTTCTTAAAAGTATAAAACTAATTACCTTGAATTTACAGCACAAAAAATGGATGAAAGAGAGAAGTAAACTCACCTTACTTGCTGGGTAACTCAGCCCTTATCTTGGTTCTTCAAACTTTAGGGTTTACCCCCAATTTGAACTTGAAAGAGAGGGAAAATCAATTAGGGTTTGTGAGTGATTTTTGGGAGGAAGTTTGCAGGAGTTTAGGTCTGGTTATTTGTGAGTTATAATGGGGTATATACTGCAGTAGATAAGACTTTTAATGGTCTTTGTGGCTGACCCGAAATTGCCTCTTTTTGGGCTATCATTTAACCAAGTAGGTGACCCACCTACTTGTCACCTAGCAGCTTGTGCAGTCTCGCAACAATGTCTATAT
The DNA here is from genome assembly GCA_005239495.1 of Nicotiana undulata. NCBI lineage: Eukaryota > Viridiplantae > Streptophyta > Magnoliopsida > Solanales > Solanaceae > Nicotiana > Nicotiana undulata. Next base: position 11,378 of record MDKH01071318.1, on the reverse strand, counting down.
CTCTCTACTCCGATGTCGTATTGATAAACGGTTTAATGCGTTGTAAATTAGACTCATAGATCTTCAATTTGATGGGTCTATCACCCTGTAGTTCATAGTATATTGGTAGAAAAGCTTAATAACATTTGACCTAAAGTTTAAGTAAAACTATGAACCTAAGTTGCGACAACTCTTGTCGACTTTTGTTTCATAACTTGTTTGACTCCAAGACTATGATACGGATATTATATGATTCAAATAACTTAAAACAAGATCTCTAGAGAGTATCAATCACCCCTAGGTTTACCCAAAAATACGAGTTACAACCTCGTTGATTCGTTTAACTTATAATACGTGTTAATCACTCTTATACACTCTTGTATCATTTAAGTTCAATAGGACTAACTTCTTCTCATCTCAAAGATAATCTCTTCTCATGTATATGTCGATTAACTTATGGCATGAGCCAACATACGTGAATATGGGTTGTAACAAAACACCCCTTCTCGACCATGCGAGGAGCCTTCGTGGTAGAAATAACCTTGCTGGAGGAATGACCAGGAGTCCCTCTCAACTCTAATCGAGGCAACCCCGACAAAGCTAACGTCGCTGTCTTGGCGTGACAGTCTTAGATAGCGTAATAATGTGACAGCCAATTCATGCCCAATATGACGTCGAAATCAACCATATCAAGAAGCAAAAGGTTTACCCTTGTCTCAAGACTCCCAATAATGACCACACACGAGCGATATACACGATCTACAACAGTAGCATCCCCCACGGGCATGTACACATATATAGGGACGCTCAAGGAATCACAGGGCACATCCAAATATGAAGTGAAGTAAAATGACACATAAGAGTAAGTAGACCCCAGATCAAACAGAACTGAAGCATTTCTATTGAAAACTGATACTGTACCTGTGATAATAGCATCGGAGGACTCCGCCTCAGGTCTGGCCAGAAATGCATACAATCGGGCCTGGGCCCCACCACCCTGAACTATGTCTCTAGGACAACCTATGATAGGCGGACCTCTACCTCTAGTGGGCTGGCCTTCACCTCTAACAATATGTCCCCTACCTCTGGCTACTTGACCCTTACCCATGGCTGGCTGGGCAAGTGGTGCGGCAGCTGGTGCCGAAACTATGGCACGAGAACCCTGATACTGAGAACTGCCTAACGCGTGAGGGCAATATCTAGTAATGTGCCTCGGGTCACCACAAGTATAACAAGACTTTTGCTGCTGAGATTGCTGGCTGGAAAACTGACCCTATCGACCTGAATAACCACCCTGAATACTTTGAAGAGGAGGTGCAATGATAAGAGCTGGCTGATCAGAATATGGCAGGTAAGAGCCATGACCACCTGGGCATCATGGGATGCCTGAAGTGCTGAATGGAATGGCCCGGAAGAATGGACTATACTAAAAGTACCCCCGCCTCCAGATGGGGCACCGCTGAATCTACCTGAATGGCGAGGTCTCTTATCTGACCCTTGACCTCCTAATCCAAGAACCACCTCAACTCGGCGAGCCACATTGGCCGCATCCTGGAAAGAGATCTCGCTCCCTGTCTCCTTAGCCATCTGCAATCTGATAGGCTGAGCAAGACCCTCAATAAATCTCCTCACACACACTCTCTCTCTATGGGTAGCAAAAGAGTAGCATGATGGGCTAAATTAACAAAACGAGTCTTATACTGGGTAATAATCATGCTGGCCTGCTGAAGACACTCGAACTGATGGCGGCGCTCTTCTCTAGTAGTGATAGGAAATAAATTCTTGTTGAATCAAGTCACTGCATGATTTTGAAGATTGACAAATGCCAACCTAGTTGAACCAGATCCATTAAGGCAAACATTGTCAAACAGACCCATTGGCACGAGACGCGTCCATGCACAGGAGATAAACATTATCTGTGAACTAAGAGGTTATCTCCTAAGCGAAAAGGTTGCAAATTGCTAAGAAGATGGAGTTCGATTTCAAGTAGGACAGAATCAAGATCAAGAAAGTTTAGATAAACACAAACTCTTCCACCAAGGAAGAGTTGCATTAGAACTGAACAACAACATCTCAACTACTGAATCTATAAAATGTTGAAGCATTCCTGTTGAAGAATTTACGCACAAAAACAAAAGTGAAACAAGAATGAAAGCAAAATTATCAAAGTAATTTTGCAAGCAGAATCCTTGTGCGACATAAAAGCTACTTGAACCAGCTAGAAGAACCAGTTCCATCTGTTGTCTTTTGAGTCTAGTTGGTTGTAGTAGGTGATTACACATTGTATCTTTCAGCTTTATCTAGAAGCAATTGTAATAGGTACACACTATTTAAGTTAGAGTTAACTTGAAGTTTGTCGCAATTAACTAGAGGCTAGTTTGCCAACAAAGGGATTAGAGTTAGTCCTTAGGTTTACAAAAGAGTTTATTTTGTAAATGCTATTTGGCTCATTGACATAGTGAAGAGTTTGGGAAAATCCTACTGGGAAGTAGGTCGTGGTTTTTTCACCTTTTGAGCCAGGTGTTTTCCCCGTAAAATTGTTGTGTTCTTTAAATTCTGCAATTACTTTTCCGCAAACTGTAGAAGTTGGAACACCAAGAAGAACCAGGTTCTTCTATAGAGACTGCACTCAAAAATTGGACACCACACAAATCACCCCTCATCTTGTGTGGTATTGACGTATAAAACATCAATTGTTTATCAGAGCAGGTTATCCTTGAAAAGGCTAACACCTTGTAAAAGATTAAAATGAGTGCACCACCTGGAAACTGGGAGGTCAATCAACTGCAAGGACACCACTCTTTAATGGCTAGTATTACTTCTGGTGGAAGAACATGATGAAGGATCACTTGATTGGAGAAGACTATGAACTTTGGGACATAGTCACTGATGGTCCTTAGCCACCATGAAGAAGACTGCTGAAGGAGTAGATGTACCAAAAAATAGAGCTGACTGCACTGTTGAGGATATGAAGAAATGGGAGAAAAATGCTAAGGCCAAAAAGTGGCTGGTTTGTGGACTAGGTCCAGACGAGTATAGTAGGATTCAAAGCTGCACCACTGCCAAAGAAATTTGGGATGCCTTACAAGTAGCCCACGAAGGAACACCTCAAGTGAAAAGATCAAGAGGTACTCTAGTATACTCTTAGTATGAAAAATTCACTATGAAAGAAAGAGAGACAATCTAAGAGATGTACACAAGGTTCACAACTCTGACAAATGAACTTAAGTCTATTGCTAGAGTCATTCTTGAAGAAGACAGGGTAGAGAAGATCCAGACAAGGGTCTTACCAATTTTCTGGAAAAGTAAAATCACTGCTATCTAGGAATCCAAAAATACGGCAACCCTCAGATTGGACGAGCTAATTAGAAATATTACTGCCTATGAACTTAGAAGGCAGACAATGAAAATAGATGCTCCAAAGAAGGAAAGGAGTCTAGCATTGAGAATCACTGAGGGAGCAGATCTGGAGGAGGACAAGATGGCCATGATTACCAAAGAATTCATAAACTTTCTCCTAAGGAAGAAGGGCATCTCAAGAGGTGGAAACTACAACAAAGTAAAAGCTCCAGAAAGGCCAACCAACTACAAACGTGGAAAGACTGACCACCATATCAAGAACTGTCCTCAGTGGGAAGTGGAATGGAAAACAGAGAGATTTATAGAAGGAACTGGTCTAACCCAAGAAAACCACAACAAAAGCGATGGTTGTTGCTTGGGGGGAAAGCTCAGATGAAGAATCAGAAGATGGTGAGAATGAAGAACAGGCGCTCACGGCAATTGGCGAATCGGATGAGGAATCATATGAAGAACCAGAGGTTCAAGTGAAAGGAGGCAGCCAAATTTGGTACTTGGATAGTGGCTGCTCAAAACATATGACAGGGAACAAGGAAAAATCCCTTTCACTTGAAAACCTCAAAGGAGGAAATGTCTCCTTTATAAATGGAAAGAAAGGTGAATTATTGGGGTTGGTAAGGTAGGTAAGGATGATACACGTTCCATTGAACATGTGTACTTGATAGATCGCTTGAAATATAGCCTGATCAGTGTGTCATAATTGTGTGACAGAGGTAACCTGGTTGCTTTCACTTCCAAAAAATGTGTTGACCCATGTCACTGCATAGTTTTGAAGATTGACAAAGGCTGACCAGTTGAACCAGGTCCATCAGGGCACACATCTTGGAACTGAATAACTGGCACATGAACCGTATATGCATAGGAGATATCGTGACTGTGACTTATCAATGAACCAAGAGATTGTCTCCTAATGCGAAATGGTTGCAAACTGATGAGAGAATAGAAGTTGAATTCAGCAAGGAGAAGTAACAAAGGAAGGAAGTTGAGTTTAATTCGAATTCTCTCTCCCAGGAAGAGTCGAACTAGAATTGATTGGCAAACCCAACTACTGACTCTATAAATACTCGAAGTATTTCTGCTGGAATTTTGGATGCACGAGTACAGAAGTGAATCAAGATCTGAAAGAAAAATTCCCAGTTACTTTGCAAGCAAATTTAGTGTGTGATACAAAGGCTACAGTTCAGCTAGAAGAACCAGTTTCATCGTTGATGTATTGAGTCTAGTTGATTGCAGTAGGTGTTTCAATATTGTATCTTATCAGCTTTCTTAGAAGCAAATTGTAATAGGTACACATTGTTCAAGTTAGAGTTAACTTGAAGCTTGTAGAAATTAGCTAGTAGCTAGTTGATACAAAGGGATTAGAGTTAGTCCTAGGATTACAAAAGAGTTTATTTTGTAAGTCTGTTTGGCTCAGATTTTTTAGTGAAGAATTTGAGAAAATCCTACTGAGGAGTAGGTCGTGGTTTTTTCACCTTTTGAGCCAGGTGTTTTCCACGTAAAAATCTCTGTGTTTTTACTTTACTGCTTTTATTATTGTTCCGCACAAGTAGAAGTTGGAACACAAAGAAGAACCTGGTTCTTCTTGAGAGACATCACTCAAAAAATTGGGTACCACACTTTTAACCTATATTCTTGTGTGGTATTGACGTCTAAAACATCAATTGGTATCGGAGCAAGTTATCCTTGAAAAGGCTAACACCTTGAAAATGATCAAAATGAGTGCACCACCTGGGAACTAGGAAGGTCAATCAACTGCAAGGCCACCACTCTTCAATGGACAGTACTACTCTTGGTGGAAGAACAGGATGAAGGACCACCTGATAGGAGAAGACTATGAACTCTGGGACATAGTCACTGATGGTCCTCTAGCTACAATGAAGAAGACTGTTGTAGGTGTGGATGTACCAAAGACAAGAGCTTCCTTGAAAAATCTGTGTGCGTTTGATGCCTTCTTATCCTTAATCAAACCAAAGAACATTGGTGAAGCCCTACAAGATGCTGATTGGGTAAATGCCATGCAAGAGGAGCTGAATCAATTTGAAAGAAGTCAAGTATGGCACTTGGTACCCAGTCCACTAGACAGATCAATGATTGGCACGAAGTGGGTCTTCAGTAACAAGCTCGATGAGGATGGAACTGTTATAAGAAATAAGGTAAGACTAGTTGTTCAAGGGTATAGTCAAGAAGAAGGAATTGACTATGATGAGACCTTTGCTCCTGTGGCAAAATTGGAGAATCAGACTTCTTATAGCATTTGGTTCACATATGGAATTCATTCTCCATCAGATGGATGTTAAGAGTGCCTTTTTCAATAGAATGAAGGAAGATGTATTTGTCAAAAAGCCTCCAGGTTTTGAAAGCAAAGAGTCACCTGATCATGTATATAAACTTGACAAGGCTCTTTTTGGTCTCAAACAAGCACCTAGATCATGGTATGAGAGATTGTCAAAATTCTTGCTGGAACATGGGTACAAACGAGGCAAAATTGACAGTAGTTTGTTCCTAAAGGAGAAGGGGGAGGATATTTTGATTGTGCAAATATATGTTGATGATATCATATTCGGGGCAACTACAGAAAAGCTTAGCAAGGAATTTGCTACACTAATGAGGAGTTAATTTGAAATGAGTATGATGGGTGAGCTAAACTTCTTCTTAGGCTTACAAATCAAGAAAAACCCACATGCAACAATGATTCATCAACAAAAGTATGTGAAAGAACTCCTCAAGAAGTTCAAGATGGAGGATTCAAAGGAAATAAACACCCCCATAGCCACAACTACTAAATTGGATGTGGATGAACTTGGTTCATCCGTTGATAAGATGGTATACAGAGGAATGATTGGGTATCTACTATATCTCACTGCCAGCAGACCATATATTGTGTTCAGTGTGGGACTATGTTCTAGGTTTCAGGCAAATCCAAAGGGGTCCCACCTCACTGCAGTGAAGAGAATTTTGAGATATTTGAAAAGCACCACTGATTTGTGCCTTTGGTATCCTAAAGGTAGTAATTTCGACCTTGTAAGATATGCTGATGCTGATTATGCAGGTTTCCTGGTTGAAAGGAAAAGTATTTCAAGAATGGCTCACTTCTTGGTCTCTTTCCTTGTGTCTTGGGCCACCAAGAAACAAAATTCAGTAGCTATGTCTACTGTTGAGGCTGAATGTGTGGCTGCAGCCTCTTGCCGTGCTCAGTTGCTGTGGATTAAGCAACAACTCACTGACTTTGGTATAGATGTGAGATGCATTCCTATTTTCTATGATAACACTAGTTCCATTAGTATGACGAAGAACTCGGTTCATCATAAGAGAACTAAGCACATAGATGTTAGACACCACTTCCTTAGGGACAACTATGAAAAGGGAATGATATCAATTGAATTTTGTGCTACTGATAAGCAAATTGCAGATATCTTCACCAAAGCACTGAGTAGGGAGAATTTTGAGAGTATTAGTCTTGAATTAGGGATGATTATGATCACCTAATTGGAAAAACAAAAATGAAAAAAATTATTTGATTTTTTTTTGTTGGCTAGAAAATTCTAATTGGGTACTTAATCAGATTAATAATTGCTCATCATCATGTCTTTATTGCCATACTCTTTTGCCATGTATTAATATGATCCCCTGGATACTAATAATGTTTATCTATCTTTGTAAATTGAGGCACTAAAAAGATTTCTAACAGGATGAACCTAGTTCATCCATGTTGATTCATCTGACTGACGAGGTACGTTCTCTTCTCCATATATTAATTCAATTATAGTCATACATGAGCAGGATTATTTCCATAATTGGTTCAAATTCAAATACTTTGTACTTACCCAAATTGAATCAGTTTCAATAAGTCCCATCTTCACTTAAGTAGCCTAGTTTTAGGGGGAAATTAAATGTCTAATCAATGTCAATCCTTCGGTGATTAGACTCCTAATTGAGTAAATGTTCTGCAGTTGTAATCTCCCCAGCCACATCTTATATAAGGGTCATCATTACTCTTTTCTTCATAAAGTAACCGTCGAACCAAGTTCAACTCATTCCATAATCCAAAACTGCTTACTCGCCTTTTTCTTCCTAACATCACATAGTCATGTCTTCACCACCACCTGCTTCTTCTTCCACTTCATCACCTAATCGTGATTATGATGGAGGAAATTCTGAGTCTGAATCTAACTCTCCATCTGTATAAAGTTCTCAATCACCAGAAATCTCATCAACCCCTGAAAATACACCCATTCCTGAACCTACTCCAAACCCTACTCCTGCCCCCAAGAATCGTCGTGTCAAAGTTCTTGCCCAGAATACTGTTACTTCTGGGACTAGGGCAAAATTCTTGGAAGATCTTATTGAAGCGGACAAAGGTTCTAAGACAGATTCGTCTAGTGAATCTTTTAAATCAGCCAACGAGGAAGACGTGCCTGGTTCAACCAGCTATGAGAAAGGTAATCCTGAAATTAATTCTGAAGCTTCTTTTGCTAATAAAAGATTCATGTTGGTTGGTTCTATTATTGATGTTGAAGTTACAAGTAGGCAGAGGGGTGGTAGAAAAGAAAGAATTTTTGAGAGAGAGGGAAAAGAAGTTGAGAGGGGATCTGGGGGGGATGGTACCACGCTGGTTATCTATGGTCCCATTCCTGAAAATGTTGGAGAAAACGTCACAGAGTTAGGGGGAAGTACAGTTGAGGAGGCTGCAGCAGGTCTTGCAAGTTTGAAGAAAGGCACAGATGAACCTGGTTCATCTGGGGAGGAAACATTGGCTGAAAGGCTGAAGAAATTAGGGGAGTCCTATAACCCCAAGAAAAGGAGGACTCAAAAGTCCAAGAAGGCAACTCACCCCGTTCTTTCCAAGAAGAGGAAAGTTTCTGAAGCTGCTGGTGTTTCTGCTCCAAAAGTACGAGCTACTCGTAGCACAGTGAGAGATGAAGAAGAGAAATTGGAAAAGGCTCTGCAAAAGAGCAAGAAGAAGAGGGCAGCAAAGGGAAAAGCAAAAGTTGGAGAGCCAGTTGAGGCTATTGTTATTGAAGAAGAGACGTTGGACCTGGTCCAACAAGAGGAGCAGCTGGCTCCAGTTGTGGTTAGGACACCAAAACCCAAACAGGCTAAGGCTTCTTTAAAGAAGTCAGCTGCTGTGTCCGCTGCAACTCCAAGCACCGTGAAAAAGACCAGGTCCAAGCCAAAGAAAGTAAAAATTGTTGAGAAAGAGGATGATGATGCATAATGGAGTGGAGAGAAGGAGAAGGATATAGGAGAGGTGACTGACAGAGTTACCATGTTTGTAAAAAGAACAATTCTGAAGGGTAAGCTGATGAAGGATCTAGATGAGACTGGAATGCAGTATTTGCTGGGAACTCTAGAGGTGCAGGGCTGGAAGGACATGGTCCTTCGTATGGAAGGAAGGCTGGCAAGAGCTGAGTTGGTAGAATTCATGGGGAATCTGATTGTCAAGAACGACAAGGTCACATCAATGGTCAAAGGAATTGAAGTTTCCTTTGATGTTAAAGAACTGGGTGTTATTCTAGACATACCAACTGATGGATATGAGGACTACACAAGGCAAAGATGGCCTTGTCTATATGGGATGGCCTTAGCAATTAACATCACCAGGTTTTTCAGTGAAAATGAGAAAGAGATTGAACCCAGGCCTGTCTACAAGAGTGAAATGAAGCCAGAACACAAGCTATTCTTCGAGTTCGTCATCAAGTTTCTACTGCCCAGACAAGAAAGAAGGCACATTGCCAACTATATGGATCTGACCTTGATGGAATGCTTGTACAAGGGAAAGCAAATCAATTGGCCATCTTTCATCATCTAACTCCTGGAAAGAGTTATGAATGGAAAAAAAAGCACATGTGATCCCATATGGATTTATTCTGACAACCGTGCTTGCTCATTTTGGGGTTCCAGTGAAAAAGGCTAAAAAAGCGACTACTAAGGATTATTTTGGGAAGGAAACTTTGTTGTCGTGTGATTACATTGTCAATGTTCTTGCAGATGAACCTGGTTCATCTAGGAAGCAGCCATTCAACATCAAAGTAAGAACTCTGGTGTAGGAAAGCGAGTTCAAGGATATGGAGATCCTTCGTTTGAAGTCTCGTGTGATTGAGGTTGAAGCTGAGCGGGATGCTCTCAAGGCTGAATTAGCAAAGGAGAAAGATAAGAACGAGGGTGTTCTTAAGCAGATGCTTTCTCTCCTACAATCCAAGACCACAACCTCCTCTGCACTTTCCCATCCTTAGGCTATCCAGAGCTTCCCCATAAATGTTCAAGTGCCCAGTTCGGGACGTGTTTCTATCTTGTTAAACTTGTTTCTATCTTTTTCTATTTTTTGCTCATGGTTGGTTTGTTTTTGTTTTACTGTATGGTGTTTGATAATCGTTACTAATCAATGAATTTTGCTTCTAGTTATTGACTTGTCTCATTTTCTTATTTAGCTTACATTTATTGGCTTCTTGTGTTGATTAATCATGCTTTGCACCTGCAGTTGCCTCAATGGCCATGGGTAATAATTAATCAATCTGGTAAGTGTATCATTTTGCAATCTTTTCCATGATGCCAAAAGGGGGAAGATATGTGCTGAATTTTTTTATATGATATATATAACCTAATAAACCTGGTTTCTCAATGATTAATGCTTAAAATCGTACGAAGTGTTTGAAGTATATACATGATTAAGCATAGAGTTTGTCATCATAAAAAAGGGAAAATTTGTTGACCCATGTCACTGCATAGTTTTGAAGATTGATAAAGGCTGACCAGTTGAACCTGGTCCATCAGGGCACACATCTTAGAACTGAATAGCTGGCACATGAACCGTATATGCATAGGAGATATTCGTGACTGTGACTTATCAATGAACCAAGAGATTGTCTCCTAATGCGAAAAGGTTGAAAACTGATGATAGAATAGAACCTGAATTCAGCAAGGAGAAGTAACAAATGAAGGAAGTTGAGTTTAATTCGAATTCTTTCTCCCATGAAGAGTCGAACTAGAATTGATTGAGAAACTCAACTACTGACTCTATAAATACTCGAAGTATTTCTGCTGGAATTTTGGACGCACGAGTACAAAAGTGAATCAAGATCTGAAAGCAAAATTCCCAGTTATTTTGCAAGCAAATTTAGTGTGCGATACAAAGGCTACAATTCAGCTAGAAGAACCAGTTTCATCGTTGATGTATTAAGTCTAGCTGATTGTAGTAGGTGTTTCAATATTGTATCTTATCAGCTTTCTTAGAAGCAAATTGTAATTGGTACACATTGTTCAAGTTAGAGTTAACTTGAAGCTTGTAGAAATGTCACGACCCAAACTGGAGGATCATGACTAGCACCCGGGCCATACTTGCCGAGCACCAGCGTACATTTTATCTAACCTTCTTATTATCTTTAAGGGATAACGATATCAATATAAATGGTAGATATGGATCATGAACATACATCACATGGGATGACAAGATTTCTAAGACCCTACATAAAAGGTACGAGCTACAACGCTTCCATGAAAGGCTATACAACAAAAATTATCCAACAAGGCATACCAAACTATACATGAGTTGAAACCTGTCTATGAGCCTCTAAAGGAGCATAAGTAATGCAACATAGCCGAAACAGGGCCCCGGCATACCCATAACATCCATAACAAAAATCATACCAAGACCACGGCAAGTCCGGAGAAGGGATCTCGCATATAACCGCTGAACTGGAAGGCCTATTGTGGTGGGGGAGCTGTGTCTACCTGTCTATCAGGACCTGCAGCACGACATGCAGCGTCCAAAAATAAAAGGACGTTAGTACGAATAAAGTACTGAGTATGTAAGGAAGGAAAGCATAAATAAGAATAGTAATGTAAAGAGAGATGTAGGATATACAACCTGCAGCATCTGAGTGCTTCTAAGAGACGGTAACATGAAATGCATGATACATATATACACATAATCTTTTTAAAACATTCGCCTCTGTGGGAATCATCATCATCATAGAACATTCGCCTCTGTGGGCATTATCATCATCATATCATACCCGGCCTCAAAGAGGACTCGGTAAACCCAA